>JACVBY030000650.1:1682073-1870355 GCA_017589505.3 Metroxylon sagu
TATTTAAATTTTTATAATTTAATTAAATTAAAAAAATTACCTTGGACGGACCATCGTGGCCCGAAGGAGGGAGGGGGATGGGTCGCGAGACGGCCGCAAATGGGCCGATATAGAGAGAGGAGAGGGGGGACTGGGGTGCTCGGGTGCATGCGAGAGAGAGAGAGAGGGAGCCGGGGGGCACTCGGGAGGGAGTTGGACCGGGGGACTCCACCGAGAGGCGGGTGGTGGTGGCTCCGGCTCGAGGGGGGGGTGCCTTAGGGAGGGTTCTCGCGGGGGGACCCGAGGGGGTCGAGGTGGGGGGGGGGGGGGTGGTGGCTCGCGCCGGGGGGTGGGGTCTTGGGGGGAGTGGCTTGGGCTCGAGCCTTGGGCGGGGAGTGCTGGGGGGCTCGGGGCCCTTAAAAGGGGGGGAGGGGTGGCAACGCGAGAGGGGGGTTTCTCTTGGCGTTTTTTTAAAAACACCTCCAGGTTCCCATTGAAAAACGCCACATGGAGTGGCGTTTTTAAGAAACACCGCTCCGTGTGAAAATGTGCCACTCCGTGTGGCGTTTTTGCTTTTTTATGGCTTTTTCGTAAACGCTTCTGGCGTTTCTAAAGGCAACGACACATGGGAAGTTTTCGAAGTCGATGGAGTCGATTTTTAGCTTGAAAAACGACATTTTAAATGATATTTTTCACTTTTGGAACACCATTCTCACAAAATATTTTGTTTTTTTCACTCTAATTTTATTAAAAAAAAAATTTTTATCCCTTTTCAGAAAAATAGCTCCAGTGTTCTCACCGAAGCCGTCGCCGTCGCGCATTAGCCACCGTCGGATCCCGGGGAGACATGCTTTCCGGGAACGCGCTTGTCCCTCGCAGCGCGATGCTGGAAGAGAGAAATTACCCAGTTTAAAAGATTTCGAAGCCCAACCCTGTTACCCAAAAGTCCCTTTACGACCTGTCATTGTGTGATTGGTGCTTTATGGCATACCTCGACTGATCTGACCAATGGTTAAATAAAGATTTTTATTAAATACTATAATCCTGACTTTACTTCTGGAGACGGGATAAATCCTAATTGTATGTTTGCTACTCCAATTTGGATTTTGACGTAGGCCCAACAGCATGCAAACCATAAAACACGTTGAATTTAAGGTAAAAATTTAATAGAATTTTGTCTTCATGTTAATTAAATGAGAGGTCTAGTTTAAAAGAATTATTTGTTGTCCTACTAGCAATCTTATTTTATTTTTTAAAGTTAAGAGATAAATCTTATTTTTAAGTAAATTCTTTCAAATAAAACTTACACTAGCCTGGTTTATCGTTTTAAATGTCAACCGAAATAGAGGGTGTGCCTTTTTTTTTTTTTTTTCCTCTTCAAAATATAATTTTTTTATTTTTACCTTGAATTGTTAATCTTTATTAACATAATTAGTTTTAATATTGAATCTAATACAATATCAAATAATCTTTATTAGCTTTTATACTAATAATATTAATAAAATATTAATAATATGTTTATTTTGTTATCTTAATTTTATTTTAAATACATTAATAATTACATCTATAAATTTTTTATCCTTTGTTCGCTTATATATTGAATAGAAAAAATTTGACACCCTCGTATCTAGGCAAGAAATATTATTTTTATAACTTTTCATCCTTAGTTTTTAATTCGATACCAACTCGCCCTCTAATGCTCTATGTTCATAGTTCTTATCTATCTAGACATTTTTAAGTTTTATCTCATACGCATTTCTGGAAAACAAAATCATCCATCCTATTCACCCTTGCTTAATGCATGAAATGATGATGGCGAGGCTCCATAAATAATTTTTTTTAAAAAAAATATATGCCATCAAACATAGCATCCATAAATTCGAATAGAATCTATAACTTGAAATTAAGTACCTTCCATGTATTCTAGTTGGAGCCGAGGGAGTGTCATGCTCCAAAGATAAAGGAATAATAAATTATATGTCATTTAAGATTTAATATATTCTTAATATAAGCCATATAATGTTTGGATAATATTTCAAAATCACATGATTATAATTGGGGTTACATGAACATAATATGATCTATTTACACAGGTGGAAGCTCCGAAACTATCGAAACATTTGTCTCTTCAGTTTTGTGGCTCTGAAAAATATTATGAGATTTAAATTAGCTCACACAGTAAATAAGCCTATATAACATAACATAATCATTTCAAGGTTTAACAAATCAGATTTTCATATATCCAAAAACATGCCAGCTTTCATAATTCAAATACATTTCATCATGTTATCAAAGTATGCATAATACATGCTCAATACAATTTGAAAGCCAATACTATATAATATTTCAAAAAAAATACATATTATCTTATTATCCAAGAACCCATTCATTTTCTTTATAAATATCTTTGTAAAATCATATTCGATTTGCTTGAAATCAATTTGGCGTGCATTATTTTCAAATCAAGAATTTACTATCATTAACGTTAGAATGTTACATGCTTATTACAAATACGCCACGGTCACATACTATACCCACATATATCCTATAACAGGGTCAGAACATCATATAGGTGTATCCTCCATATATCTCCCATGTAGAGGAAGGGTCCTGGTATCAGAATCATATCAAAAAGTCATGACATATCACAGAATAGAGCACCTTGCATGTGGTCCTTATCACTCCAGCATATATCCCATTATGGAGGTGGGTCTCCCGAGTCGAGAAATGATAAATATCGTGTCATACGTATGTCATCATGCCATAACATATTTTATATTCACAAAACCCTATTTTCATGTCATATTTGAATTCTCACAGTTATTGTTGCAAAAATATACTCCATATGTTTTTCATGTTGCAATGGTTTGATATATCAAAATACATGAACACTTGCAAATAATTTTAATATACCCAATATTTTACAGAAATTAGCAATATTAAAATAACCATGTCAAATAATTATTTGCATACATGGGGTACCATATACTTTGCAAAATTAGTAATATCAAAATAACCATATCAAATAATCTTTTGCATGCATGGGGTACTATATACTTTACAAAATTAGGTAATTTCAATAGCTATCACATAATCAATGGCATATATGGTGTACCAAATATTTTTCAGAACGTAGCAATTTCAACATAATCATGTAAAATAGTCATTTGCATATATGTGATACCAAATTTATTTTTTTTTATTTTTAAAATAATACATATATAAAATAATGTAACATTTAAATCCATAATTTGCCTACTTTAATAATTCATGAAAATCATGATAAATGGCTTACTTACCTCCTAACGCTATTACAAGGATGCAAATCAACTATTTGGGCTCCTGAGTACCTACAACATAATTTTTTTAATTTTTAATCTTCAAAATCAGGATGTCAAAATGACTCCTATACTTTATCCAATCTAATTCTGGGCTCAACTTAAGGCTTGAATATCTCCAAATATTTCAACCCCAATGGAAAAATAAAAATTTCTCAATAAACTAAGATACAAACTGATCCAAATTTCATTTTTTTTATTGGGTCTGGCCTAATGTGGGCCCTAAAAATTGAGCCCAATAGGGCTCACTGGGCTGGACCGAACCCGGGCCCAGCCCGCTGCCCCTCCTGCGCTGCCGAGCGCGTACGGTTTTTTTTATTTTATTTATTTATAAAATGGGGTATTAGAGGGAGGGCTTTCCCGCGAAAAAGCCGCAGGTAATTGCGAATGCCGCCGTGGTATCTGCCACAATGCCCAAAAAAAGATAGGTTTTTTTTTTTCTTTATTTATTTATTTATTTTTCTCTCTTTTTTTTTTTCTTCGATGGGGAGGGAGAAAGAGATGAAGGAGACGTGACGGTCTTCGTTTGATTCGAGGGAGGGAGACGGGAAGCCGCTGGATGTGATCTGAAACTAAGAGAGGGAGAGAAAAGGTTGATGAAAGCTTGAATCTTTCTCGCTCTCTCTCTTTGAGATCTCTTCCTCCCTCCCCTTCTTTCTCTCTCTCTCTCTCTCTCTGTCGCCCCTCCTTCAAAAAAAACCATCGCAGAAAGTCTCCTCTGATACGGTCTGAAGAGTCCGTCTCTTAAAATTTTGATTGGTTTTTTCCCTTTCCTTTTTGATTGGTTCCATGGTGGAAGAAGATACGTCACCACAGCCAAAGCCGAAGAGGCTTTATCGAGCTTGGAAGGGAAGCAATGTATGGAGACCTTATCTTCGTCGTTTTATATAATTCATTTCATTTTGATGCTAATTTGTTATTTGGATATTATTATTCCGTTGTAGTAGGATGTTTGGTTGGTAATTGTTCGCCAAATAGCGTCGATGTTTCGATTGATAAATGATTTGCGTGGTGACAATATTTGTTTTAAGACGGGATTTGAAAATATTTGTTTTTGCCTTGTAAATTTCGCACATCATTCTGAATTTCTTTGATTGAAGCGTTTTATACAATTAAAATTCATTTGCTGTCAAATGAAATAAATTTCCTTCATTTATTATGAATTCAGAGCTTTGGTTAATTTTTATCTCTCTATCAGCATTATCAGAACCTGCTTATTATTTGACAGTTACAATTTTGATCTCATTGATTCTTGGAATAAGATTGGTTTTGGAAAGGCAGGTGAACTCTCTCTGACAATATTAAATCACCACATTGGACATAAGAATTAGTAACAACAGTTAACCAGCAATAACAACAAGGACAACCATCATAATCCGATGCAATTTTCTGCAGCTGGATCTGTGGATGTGTTCATTAATCAAGTCTCAATACAAGAAGGGAATTGAATGGAGATACTGGGCTGCAGCGCCCTCTTTCACTCAATTATCTAATCTATTGGTACTCTGAAGATTGTAACCATAAAACTTTTAATTTGGAAGTACCACCCTCAGTATATGAGTTGCATGTCATTTATGTCTTTCATGTTTCATCCGTTAATTACTTGTCCGCTATTTTCTAGGCTAAATTTATGTGATGAATGATGAGACATTCATAGCAGATCATTTTTTTTAGGTTTATTGTTCATGAAGTTTACGGTGGAGCTGTGGATTCTAATCTTGCTCCCTTTTTTCAAGTGCTTCAGTAATCTTGGTCTTTCTAGTTTGTGGTTCTGTGAAAGCATTACTGATGATAAATTGGATGCTGGCTGATGCCAGTATGGAATTAGGGGGATAGACTCATAGTCAGATAGTCTTTTCAGCCAAATGGACTCTGATTCCTGTAATTGAGGACCTGGTGCTAAGGAATTATACAAACTCAGTGCTTTGGAAAATCCCACCTCATTCCAAAACGCACAAAAAAGGGAAGCCAACAAATCCTATCCCAACTAATTGAAGTCAGTGTTATACATCCTTCTTCACCATTGTTTTTTTTATCTCACCACTCCCATAAAGATTTGGTTACATCATTACCACCTCTTTTCATGAATGCAAGCATAAGCCTTTCTCACAGAAGCCTTGGGGATCCATTGCATACTTTGTAACATTTTGATCCCTTCTAAACAATTTTTTTTATTGCAATTCCTAAGCTTCTCATTTTGAACCCCACCCATATACTCTTTTTTTTCCTTCCTCTTCATGTGAAAGCATAAATCCTACCCTTTTCAGTGTTTCCACACATATACATCCATGTTCTTTCTCCATGATGCCTGAGTTATGTTAGGACCATCCAAAATGATTGATGATACATTGGATGTGTAATTACCATCCTAAATATAGTCCTTTTCTTTTATTTTTTTTTCTCTGATCAGATTGTTAGATCATTCTTTGTTTTCTAGAGAATCTGATTTAAAGCGATCAAACTCCTTTTGGATGTTCAGAAACTCAGCTCTTAAAAATTTATATGCTTGTTTTTGGTTTATGTAACTACTATTAATGTTTTTGATAAAACTAAACAAAATGGAAACAAATTCTCATTGCTTACAAAATAATGTCTTTTATATTGCAAAGATTCACTGATATTTGAACAGTTACCAGGTTTGATGAGATGGTTAACACATTAATAATAGTGAAACCTTCTTTAATTCTTCTCAGAGGTTCTTCTGTGGTGGGAGACTGATATTTGGTCCAGATGTTTCCTCACTAGTTCTAACTACGCTTCTAATATCTGGTCCAACAATAACATTCTGTTACCATATAATTTCAAAAATTCACCAGTATGAGAAGACTGGGGGCCAGGATGATCAAAGACCAACGCTTGGGCTCCCAGTACTAGTTGTGGCAATAATCATCCTGATATCGGTGAGTGATGATTAAATGGACAGTTGCATTTTTCTCATCCACTGTGTGGTTTGATATTTTTGTTAGATGTTATGGATACTTATCTGATAGATGATGCAGGATTTGGTTTTTCTCTTCATGACATCTGGTAGAGATCCGGGTATAGTACCAAGAAATGAACGACCACCAGAAGCAGATGAAGCATTTGATATGACCACTCCATCCATGGAATGGATAAGTGGGAGAAACCCACATTTAAGATTACCTCGGACAAGGGAAGTTATTGCTAATGGTTTTGCTATAAAAGTAAAATACTGTGATACATGCTTGCTTTATCGCCCTCCTCGAGCTTCTCATTGTTCAATCTGCAACAACTGCATCCAAAAGTTCGATCACCATTGCCCCTGGGTTGGTCAATGCATTGGACTGGTAAGTTTCCACAAGTAGTATCATTTGTTGCTTTTAATCAGCTAATCATTGATAAACACTAAGAGCACTAAAGCTCTGATAATTACCGATTTATGAATATTTGAACATTCATCAAATTGTATGTATAAACCATGGTAAACCAACAGCCTCCTCCCAATCATCAGGCTTAGTCTTTTACTTTGCCACGTTTTACTATTAACTGCTGCCTCATTCATCCATCCAAACTTTTCTGAATTCTTTCAACATCCTAACATTGCAGAGGTATATCAAACTTCATGTCAGAGTTTGAGGCTTTATCTTTGTGACAATTTTTACCAAATATCAGCCCCGTACTTTCCCTATCTGGGTTTGGAAGTGGGAGCCCAGATATTTTGTCCTTGTTTTAAATATTTATAAAGCAAATTTGATACCTATCAGGCTTTAATTATGGCTGGGTGGAACTTCAAAATAGAAGAGAAGAAGGGAAAGGAAGTTATCAATGTTTCATATGAAGTCTAAAGCTTCAGTGTTAGTTTTGACAACCACTATTGTATTGCCTTGCAGAGAAACTACAGGTTCTTCTTCTTATTCATATCAACATCAACTGTTCTGTGCTTATATGTCTTCATCTTTTCATGGCTGAATATTATTGGAGAAAAGAAAAACTATCATGACTCCATATGGAAGTCCATGAAAAGGGACGTTCTGTCGCTTGTGCTCATTGCATACACTTTCATTGCTGCCTGGTTTGTTGGTGGGCTCACTGTTTTTCATCTATATTTAATTAGCACAAATCAGGTAACATTTTTACTACCAGATATGCTTGTCAATATCAGCAAGTTGATTAGTGAAATCTTAGACAGATTAGTGATATTACTGATTGAAAAAGAATTAAAATTGGAGATTCTTACTAAGACAAAAAGTTCATGTGTCCAATTTCTTGTTGGCACTCTTTTTTCAGTTTAGATGTTTGATACTTGCTGTAATTGTATGTTAAACCATGCAACTAACTTTTGGAAAGATAATCTTTGCATACATCTGCATGCTCTTGCAAGCAGAGACTGAATCTTTCCATACATTTTGATTGTTTAGTAGATCACATTGAATTTTGCTTGAACAGTGTAGATTGAAGTTATTCTGTATGCATGGATTGCAGAACCTTAACTTTTTAATGCCCTCTGCAGACAACCTATGAAAACTTTCGATACCGTTATGATAAGAAGCAGAATCCCTATAACAAGGGTGTCTTGGGAAACTTCAAAGAGCTGTTTTTCTCAAACATCCCATCTTCAATGAATGACTTCCGGTCATGGGTGCTTGAGGACACACAAGAAGTTAATATCACTACCCCAGAGGACAGCATTGACATAGAAATGGGAAGACAGCCAGAGAGCAATTTGCCAATACCAAGCATATTGCAGAACTTGGATTATGATGCCATAGATGAAAATTTAAACTGCAAGGATAGGCGTCAGAATGATGTTGTTGATCCTTTGGCCCTTCATGTGATTCAGGAGTCTACATTTCAGGAACCAGGAGAATCTAACCATATCCGGGATGGAGCAGATGGAATGGCTGTGGATGAAATGGTTGATAAGGAAGCAATTGAGAAAGTTGTGGATGACAGAGCTGATGAGAGAAGCAGCTCGAATGGAATCTCAGCTCCTATTGATCATGTCATCCATCTGTAACATACATGAGGTGAAAATTTTACTTCATTTTCCTTGTTCTCTCTCATAATATGTACCCATTTTAATTGAGAAAGGTAATTAGTGTTATGAAATCATATCTTCAGGTGGACTGCAGTTGTCTGTTTCTCTAATTAATTTTGATAATACGAGCTGAACAATTTAGTATGAATAGTAGATATGGACAGTCTGTGCCTAAGATGTAAGTTGCATTGACAGCTAGAGCTCATGGATTCAAAATAATACTGAAATTGGTGAACATGATTTGCCATTTAGTAGGAAGGGCCAAATGATCTAATCTTGCATTGTATTGACTTCTAAGCAGACAGGAGTTCTCAAATGACACACTGAGAGAGAGAAGAAGAAGAAGAAGATCAGGAAAATAGTTTTTATGCGGTTTCTACTGCAGCAGTTTTTATTTCAGCATATGTGCAAAACCTTTCAACATCTAGCAAAAGCATGATGTTCAGCTTTTTTAACATTTTGCTGAATTAACTGAAGTACAGAACTTGGAAAGATTTACCCTTGTCAGCTCATATAGAACACTTACTGATGGAACCTTGGATTGTCAGTAAGCTGCATAAAAACTTTTGGTTCTCTCCCCCCGATTGCCTAAATTAAACTTTATACTCCCCCTGTAGCTTAAAAATTCAATGAAGGATAATGAGTTTAGAGAAGAACAAGTACAATGTATGGTGTTCTTCATTTCTCTTGAAACAATAACTTCATTTTCAAAGTGTATGCAAGGGAAGATCATTTGAAAACCTACAGCTTATTGCACTATACGCCAGAATTTCAATTAAGATCTGCTCTCTTTTCTACACTAACAGGTAATCTACGTTACATAATTTTAAAAACTCAAACACCATTACAACTTTAATCCGTTAAATTATTCTAATTTTTTCCCCCTAAATACCTAGTGAAAGCTGAGAAAGGAAAATTCTGCAGCTATCGTAGTGATAAGATAGGCCTCTCCTGCATATTTGCCTTTTAAGGTATTGCTCATTTGTTGAGAAGTAATGATGAGAAAATCAATACAATCTTTTGACAAACATATAGTTTGCAAACTTTCAGACTGATGTTCAGTGATGATTGAACCATCAGCTTAATTCTTAGGACATGTAGAACATTGTTGAACGTAGACCAAGGGGTATCTTCCAAACGCATAATTGTTCTTTTTAATGGTTGGCAAATGGTTATATTACAAGAACACACACATCAAGGAATTAAAAAGGGTACTGCATAGAAGAAAAGGAAAGAAGATGAAACAAGAGTTAATATATGACTATTTTCTCTGTGAAAACACTTCCTGTGATACCACATGCAGAGCGACTCATTGTGCCAGTAGCTCAGTCAGACCATGCTATAGAAGACTTTGAACAACTTCTTCCCCCTGTTTCTTTTACTTTCCAATCCATTTAATTCTATAGTGATGTAAATAGTATATTTCTTAACAAATAAGTGCCTTTACATATTTGAATGCAGGTTTTCCCAGGTGTTTCTTCCAAAAGTTCAGATACATGAGTTAAAGTTCTCAGGTGCTGCAATGCCAGATTTTTGGATCTTGTGGTTGTGAATAGGCCCCTACAGTGTAAACTTGTCAAGATTGATCTCCAAGATGTGTTGCTGTAGATCCTTAAAAAGGAAAAAGAACAGATTCATTTCTCTGTTCAATTAAGTTCAAATTTTAAACTCACATTTGTAGTACCTAGTAAGCACCATATATGGAATTCAAAATAATCAAGGCACCAAAATGAGAGGGATGATAGATAGAAGCTGAAAGGGTGGTTTTGTTCATAAGCATGTATGGATTGCTTTGACACTCATCAAATATCTGTTGTACTTTGTTTGTTTTGTAGATAAGCTAGAATTGTCTGCTACCAAGCAAGATGATCTCATTTTGGGAGTTGGAACACATCATAAGCAAAGAAGAGTGCAGAGAGATTAATTGTCTGCTACCAAGCAAGATGATCTCATTTTGGGAGTTGGAACACATCATAAGCAAAGAAGAGTGCAGAGAGATTACCTGAAAAAATTACAGTGCATGCTAGCTGTACATTTTAAGGTAACAATTATCTGACAACCAACCGTTCAACTTAAGACTAGAACTGGTTATAGGAGAACAAATTCAGGATATAGTTGACATACTGATGTTCCAATTATTACCACATAATTTGGCACGCTCGAGGCATTACCATAAGAAATTTTTACTCAAACCTGAAACGAGTTTTTAGTTAAGTATCAAGCCCCTACCACCTCCAGCTTCTGGAACATTTTCTCAGTCTACACAGACTATTTAGTTTGCAGGTTTTCAGTTAGAAGTGAGTTGTTTTGGAAATTATTTGGCTTGATCAACTTTCTAATTGCCATGTTATGGAAATGTTACACTTCTACAACATTTAATGATTTCCCCCTTCGGAATCATTTTGCCATGCTTAGTAGAATTTTGAAGTTTTAGTTATTTGTTTAAATAAATTGGCAATGGCATGCCATTCCTTTCCCATTTCTATTTTCTATTCGATTTGCCGCTACCTCTGCATTGCAGGTATCAAATCTTGTAAGGTTTTTTTTGACTGATCTCATCCCCTGGCAATGTGATTACGCTTAACACGTTATTCCAACTATATTCTTAAAGGCCAGATCTTAGCACCAAAACTGGACTGGACTTGTACTCATGCAGAGAGGCCACTCAGAAGTCTTCTTAGGATAAATTCTGAAGGACACTCCAAGAAATGAAATACAAACTCTTATCCACACAAAAGGAACAAATATAATAAAAGATGTGCATGTTTTGGATGCTTGCTAAGGTCCTTGCAAGGTTGAATCACCCTGTATGAAGGAGGTGGCAGCAGCAAAACTAAACACAAACAATTTCACCAGGTGAATCACATTTAAACCATGTTGACCTTACAAACTTCAATCTTCAAATTGAAATTTAAATGTAAGGACAGATACCCAAAGTCAATAATCCATCCGACCACAACCATTTGCCAATACATTTGAAGTATGCCCATCTTCAAAGGAAAGAGAAAATCTAAATTTTGAGCAATGTTCTGCAAATGACCTTTCAGTTTCAGGCATCAGTCATCAAGGCATCACCATCCAGAGAAAGTCCCATTGCTCTCCAAAAACCCAACAACAGTGTTTCAAGAATAAGATGAGTCTCTCTAGCTTTTTTTTTTTTTTTCTTCTTCTCTCTCCAAGGGTTCAAGTTAAGGGCTTGGCTTTCGCAATGAATGCAACATATTAAAATTCAATTTTGTTAAAAGAATCCACGCAAAAAACAAATTTCTATGCTGAAGCCGACCTCATATTGTTCACATGCATGCACATAAACAGGCCACTGGAAAGACAGTAGAATAGAATAGAATGCGTTCTCTTCAGCAACATAACAGATTCAAAGACAGGTCCATTTTTAGCAAGCTATACTTCACCTTTTCAACAAATTAAAAAAATGTCAGTTCTCTACTTGCATAGATTGCATAGCCCACTGTCTAAGGTTGATAAACATCAGGAAGCTGAAGACCCACGCTAGCAGCAGATTTGTCTAGTATCTTCTTCATTTCATCTGATCGATCCACTGCTATATTGTAAGAGAAGAGCAACTCCTGAACAACATTCATCAATTTAGACATGAGAACTCATGGAAGTAATTTGTGAAATTAATATCTTGGTAGACGAAAATCAAAAAGAAAATGATTTGAGGACATGAAGAATAACTAGCAATCAACCAGTGCAAATCAATGAACATCAGTGATGGAAAACTTGACAACTTGGAAAGAAACAACATTTTTCTCGGTTATCAAGATGCACAGAAATGGAAGCCTTTGCAAATTGGTAATGTATTCATCTAATTTTGGACCCCAAGACTTAGCAACAAGACGATGATAGAACAAGCCAAAGTTTAACACAGGTCCTATTGCTCTTCAGTGCACATTCTCCTCTCTTTTCCATCAGCTCAAATCCGAATATCACTATCAAGAAGGTGCTCAAGCTGCCATCCTCTCTCTCTCCTTATTATGTCTTGAACTTGGACCAGATTTACTACAATCATTTGTTGATCTTTGTGAAACTTTAGCAAACACCATAACCTGACAACAGTCTGACAGAATCTGCTGGAGATGGACTTGTAGCCTGAAATATACAGTTAAATCTTAATCGATTTCTCAACCTCTCCAGAAGAAAGTATAACCAGGCTACCCATATCTGGCAAACTCCAATGATGCTAAAGGTTGTTATTTTCTCTTGGGTTGCTATCCTTGGGAAACAACCTGCTGAAACATGTGTGAATAGCCTACAAAGCATCACAAACCTTCTGAAGTGTCCATATTCTTCATTAGTGTGGCACAATCATCCCCAACATATACATATCAATGCAAACATGCCTAACAAAGACTCATATACTCTGGGCAGACAGGAAATTGGCCAACATGCCAGCATATCTTCATGCTGGATGAGACTCTCTTGCACAATCTACTCTCTGGCACCTTTGGAAAGAGTGACATAGTCATATCTTTGATACCCTTACGAGAAATGCAGATGAAATAGCTGCTACTACTACTGCCAACCTTTTCTTACACTGGACTTCTTGCCTCAATGACAAGCAATCAAACTGTATCAGGCCTCTTCATGCAATCCTCTAGCCAACTCCCCAATATTGTCTTCCCTAGTTGTAGCTTTTCACTATCTTCCATAGTTTAATTTTCATTTATAATTCATTCATTTTGAAAGCACAAAATCAGCCAAAGGAACCTAACTAGAACAAAATCACCATCTTGAAAACATCTATATTGCATGAAAAACCTCATCAACTTAGCATTATAAGTTCAAAGAACTGACTTCCATGCAGGTCAGATGAAAGATGGAACAGGGAATTACACACAAGGTGCAAGAACCTTAAAGGTTAAAATGAACAAAGCATATACAGCCCACAAGAGATACAAGAAGGATTCATAAAATTAATAAAGAAAAAGATGGAATAATAGTTGTTGGCTATGATCATTCTTACTTTTACTTTTCCTTGTCCAAGAGCATTGATTTCATTTTGCTACATTCATTCAGTCATTTGGTTACAGTTCCTTTGTGCCAATATGATGTTAGCCAGGCTTTAACATTTCAGAAAAAGCCAGCCACTTATGCAACCTATCATAACTATCAGCTACAGGATCACTCACGCTGTCATGTGTTACTATAAGAATCGATCTGTTGCTTTCTGATTATAGAGCATTTACAACTTCAGTGTCTTAGCAGCTTCAGGCTTATATAATGGAGTTATGCAGTTTCCATGTTTAATAGGTTTAGGTAACTGGATGGGGACCATAAAGCACCAACTAGCCAAGATCATGTTTTCAAGTTCCATACAGAATAAAAAATATTAAGCACATAACCTGAGGTTTAGATGATGCTTTGAAGCTCTATGCTTCAATCTCTTCAATGGTTCATGCTGATCAGTCCAAGAACTTCATTTTGTAGAAAAGCCAACTTATATGCAATTATGGCAAACACACACTAAAAAATGATAATTACTAGGAAATCTTAGGGGAAAAAAAAGAGATAGTTTTCCTATATTTCATTAGAAAGGACACATATAAAGTTAAAATAAAATTGAAAATAAAGCCTAAGTTTTCAAGGCATGAATTGCTACAAATTAAATGGACAGAAAAACTCTAAAATTATCTATCTAAAATATGAATTTCCACTGTTATGCATTATTCATCTAATGGATCAAGAAAAAGAAGGCATCTTTGAATTTGTGGAGACATTGAAAATTAACCTTATGATGATGGACACTCTTAAGTAGAAAAGTATAATCACGAGCAAGCTTCACTTTATTCTGAACAACAGCTTGATCAGATAAATTGGCATTCTTTTGGAACTCTTCGATTATGTAATCCCGGAAATGTCTTTTGCCTCCATCTTTACTGATGTGTTTCTCCACAGCTTTGAGAAGTTGGCGATATACCTTTGCAACTTGCATGGTCTCCAGACCTATTTCTTTGCTTCTCTGAAACTAACATAAAATCAGTGAAATGATACCAGCACTAGTAAGAAATTCAGATCAACATTATTGGTTTCTTTCCCTTATTTTTGCTAATTTTTTACTATTTTAAAGAGTGCTTAATTTCCAAAGCTCAAAATTCAAAAGATTACAAATCACTACTTTCTGTCCAATATCACCTTAATTTGCTGTTAATGCCATCAAGGCAATCCCTTTTTTTTTGCTTGTTTTAATATAGCAAGAAAACCTTTTGAAATTTGAATTGTCTTGCACGCAGCAATGCAAATAATAAGCACACAGTAGACATGCTAATGCTTCTTCGACGAACTGGGTGACTCATATCAAATATTTTTCCCTGTTTATTTCCTCAATCAATTCAATTTGTAAGTTTCCTCTATAGAGTTGCATTTTAAAGCCTACCCTCCAATTAAAAGGTTATATGTTTAGAATCTTGGGTACCCCAATCCTGGCTGCACGTATAATCCTCGCCTCATCCACATTCAATCTTCATATGGTACTAATGGGGAAAAAAAAATCTAAAGGCCTTGCCACCTACCCAGATTAGATGGTATCTAACCAATTACTTTTAGTTGATGTCAAAATAGTACTAGTTGGAGAAAGTTACATTGGGATCAAAAAAGCAAAATTATTCATTTTGATTATTCTCTAAATTCCAATCGAACAGACCGAGCAGGCTATGAATTGGCGATCAGAACATATACCGAGTGTATTGAAGAGAGGAAGCTAGAAAATTGAAACGAATGGAAGTGAAAAACTAAGACCATTTCAAATAATAGAAAAGAATTATATGAGAGAGAGAGAGAGAGGACCTCGTTGAAAAACGATAAGAGAGATTGGCCGTCCGCCTCGACCGCTACCAGAATCCTCTTTGGCAACGACATCGTCCGCAGGGTAAGGAAGGGACGGGGAGAGTTAAGAGCGTTCAGGAAGGAGGAAGAAGGAAGCGAGATTGGGCAGGGGAGAGGGTTTAGGGGTTTCTTAGTTTCCGATTCATTCCGAACCAATCGAGTCCACTACGGTTCATTGGAAAAACCAAACGGTTCGCCAGAAATCCAATTAGGGGTGAGAGGCATATGCTAACGTTAGCATTAATGTCCATATTTAATTATTTATCAAATAAAAATAAATATCCAATACTTCTTGTAATCCTATTCAATGTTATATAATACTCAGATTATATTAATGCAATATTAACTTAATTTATCCACTAGAAAATTTAAATACCTGACCTTTATTCTATTTAATTTCATGGTTCCAACAATTATTTTTAAGTAGAAAATAAAATCAACATGAAAACACATGAAAGAAGATTTAAACAGGTCTTAAGAAGGAAATTATAAGCTTGACCCATTGTGCAAGAATTGCACCAATATGTAATGAAGCTTGAGCGACCTCAAATCTTCTCCGTATCATTGAACCATCAAAATTAATTTTGTCTCTACTAGGAGATCAAAAATTATAAGAGAGGTAACACACTCAAGGCAAGCTGATGGATTCAAAGTAATAAATTCTATTGCCAACATGAAATCGCATTGAAACAGATGAAAGCCTATAAAGATTTTGATGGTTAGTGGGAACACCCAACAAGATATCGACAAGTGAGATGAATGAAATGTACAGATGTAAAGAATCATACTACCAGCCAAAATCATATGTGGTATGTCTATAATCAGATTCAATGAAGTAGTACCTAAAACATGAAACCTTAACAAGGATCAAAATCCATAAAAGACAAATGTCAAAATCAGACAGGCCAGCAGAAGCAAAGCTAGATAATATAGCAAAAGGAAAGGGAAATATACATGTACATAATTATATAAATGGTGCAGTATGAAAGACAACAGGGTTGTTCAAATTAACAATTTCATTGACTGCCATCGAATGGGTGACCTGCACTTCATATCTCTCATAACAGCAAAACCTAACCTAATTGCACGCCAAACCAAACCCATCCTAACCTAACCCAACTATGAATTTAACAAAACAATAACCACCCTGACACTCCTCCAAAATATTCAACTCAAACACAGTATGTTTAGGTTGGGATAGTTTGGATCAAACAGGGTTAGTTCTAGTTGTATCTTTTTTGATTTTTTATCATGAGTATGCATCTAAACTTGGGCAACTTGATTGTTTTGTTGGAAGATCTACCATAAAAACATGTGTTACTTTTAGTTGAGGTCAGATTGAAAATCGTACTAGCCCAAGCCTTCAACCTGATTGAAAATCGTACTAGCCCAAGCCTTCAACCTGAACCGGAATCATCTTGAAATCAGGTTTACACTTTCTAACCCAAGTTGCACAAATAATTCGCTATCTAGCACTAGCTTGCAGACAAGATAAAAACAAATAAAAGATGCAACAAACAAGCATGAAGAGCAGTTTATTGCATAATAAAAGGAAGAGATATTGCAATAGTTTGAACTTTGAAGACACAGTAAATAGATGTCTATTATTGTAGTTGCAATGAATATGCGCTAATGATCTTAAGCACAATACTTTGGAATCAACATCAAAAAAATGCCATCAAAAGACATATTAAATATTGAATAAAATGTAGGTGATTTGATAAAGTGTTGCATCCATTGTCACAAATAAACTGCAATACTTGACAATCAATTTGATGTCTGGACTGTGGAAACAGAAATGGTTACCGATGTAATAAGAGGTCATGCACAAAATGAGTAACTATGGAAATCTGTATGACAACAAAAACAGAGGCTGTGCTAACCTTGTACCCTAAATCAGGACTTGATTGAGACAAGTCAATACAGTACATTGGAAGCAACAGCACAACAGGCCTATGTTATTGACAGTCCCTACTTTCCACTTCACATACAGAAAAGGCATCAGGAAGTAAAATGCTAACAGTATTCCACATTCAGCCTTGCCATGCAGTCTTGGAAACACAAGTCCATAAAATGATCAGGAAATACATACATACGGAAGGGATTAGAGGATTGAGTGATGAAATAAGGTGCACTAGGAAGCTGAAGAGGCTAGGGAGAATTTAAGACTCAAGGCATCAGATGACTAATATTGAATGAATAGAAGCAAACATCACACACTCCATAGCAAAGCAGCCCTAACATAGGCCACACACACACACACACACAGAGAGAGATTTAAGTAGTTAAAGATCTAATGTGTAACTCAACTAGAAGGAAATCAAATCAGAACTCTTTCAAAGAATATCACATGAATATCTATTTGCATGACATTGGGAATAATATTCCAATTTAACATATCAAGCAACTATAATTAACCTGATGAAGAAATGATAATTCTGAGATATTAAGGAAAACTACTCAAGTCTCAACCATAGACATAAAACCATTCCTTGAAGTCTTTGGGCGTCTAGTGACATTGTAGTAATAACTGCTTACTAGTTCACTGCTAGTTCAAAGTCGTATTCCGACGTAGTTGAAGAAAAAGCCTTGACAAATAAGAATTAGGAGTCAAGAGAATCACGAGCCACTACTACCAAGCATAAAATGAGGTGATGCTGAATGGATGGTCAAATTCAAAATGTCAAAATTTTGCATTAACAGCAATTTCTTTTGAGTTGAGACCTAATCAATTATTGATATTCTGTACCGGAAATAGTTTTTTCTTTCTCACATAGAGGACAGGAAGCTTAGAAAATTGAAATGGATGGAAGTGAGAAACTAAGACCATATCAAATAAGGACGAACGAATTAAATGAGAGAAAGAGAGAGGACCTCGTTGAAAGACGATAAGAGAGATTGGCCGTCCGCCTCAACCGCTGCCGGAATCCTCTTCGGCGACGGCGTCGTCCGCAGGGTAAGGAATGGACGGGGAGAGCTGAGAGCGTTCAGGAAGGAGGAAGAAGGAAGCGAGATCGGGAAGGGGAGAGGGTTCAGGGTTTTCTTAGTTTCCGTTCATTCCGAACCGGTCGAGTCCGCTGCGTTCACCGAAAAAACCAAACGGGTCGCTAGAAATTTAATTAGGGGTGAGAGGCATATGCTAACGTTCCCATTAATATTCATATTTAATTATTTATCAAATAAAAATAAATATCTCAGACTTCTTGCAACCCTAACCAATGTTATATAATACTTAGATTATATTAATACAATATTAACTTAATTTATCCATCAAAAAATTTAAATATTTGACTTTTATTCTATTTAATTTCATGGTTCCAACAATTATTTTTAATTAAAAAATCAACATGAAAACATACGAAAGAAGATTTAAACATGTCTCAAGAAGAAAATTATAAGCTTGACCCATCGCACAAGAATTGCACCAATATGTAATGAAGCTTGAGCGATATCAAATCTCCTTCGTATCATTGAACCATTAAAATTAATTTTGTCTCTACTAAGAGATCAAAAATTATAAGAGAGGTAACACACTCAAGGCAAGCTGATGGATTCAAAGTAATAAATTCTATTGCCAACATGAAATCGCAACCTATTAAGTTTATCAATTCGACTAAAAGAATCAAGCTTTCAAGGTGATAATGCTCACTTGGAATCTCAACTCAATCTCACTCAAATTAAGACCTATCGGGAACCCAAACCCAATCCAATATGAATTTTGAAACTTGATTCTGACTTAACTAGATATAGACTACGATATATTGTCTAATAGGTTTGGATCGAGATCAAGGGTACCTAGACATGCTCTAACTTGATAATGTCATTAAACACTAAATGATTAATAAAATCAAAATGCATCTTTATTCAAATAAATTACAAAAATGAATGTTAATCTAAATGATAAGCCTTAATTTTTTATTGTATTGAAAAATTCGAATAGGAGATATCTAATCATCCTACCGTGGTATTGATAACTCTGTGGTGATTGTTGCCATCAAACATTAAAATATGTTATATCATTTGTTGCCTTATTTTTTACCACTCCCTTTCCATAGAATACATGGTGGGATTTGATAGAATGGGATCGATACTCTACTTATTAGAGGTTAGATTGATTACAAACTGGCTCGTGATTCAATTGATTTGCTGCATAAGCATGTCATTAGTACAAACTGAAAAGTGAGATAAATGAATAAACTAAGATTTTATTGCTTTAATCTTCAAAAATTTTCATTGCTATAATACTACTAATTAAAAAAAAAAAAAAGGGCAATAAGGCTGAATAGAAGCTAAGTTGTGTTTATTCTTGTAATAAAAGATAGGCTTAGTTACATTCAAATATAGCTAAGTTTAGAATCTGATCATCTTTCTCACCCTTTAATCCATACAGATCTCGAAGGCATCATATTTTTTTTCATTTTTTTTCATTTATAGGATTCATGAATTATGTGGATCCGACGATGAAGAAAGGTGACTGGATCTAGACTTGCTACATTCGAATGTAATCAAGTCTATTTTTTATAATAAATCAATTTAGATTGAGATAAAAGATAAAAGACATTGATGTGTTGCAGATTCTCTTTACGTGATATTGTTGAAAAATGCATTCTTCTGAAAAATATACATATGCAGCTTTATCATAGTGCTCTTTTTCTAAGCATAAGTCCTCTACTTCATGCATTCTACTTCATAAAGCAGTGCTTCTTCAATCTTATTAGGAGCTATATCCAAGTTTCATGATTCATAATTATCATCCACATCTTTTACAATCATGAAATTCTAATAAACCTCAAGTCTATTAAGTTTATTTGATTGGTTTAGTGATAATTAACTTTTAAGTCGATTGATCATTCAGCAATTCAATAATTATCTTTTTACCAAGTGTCTAATAGTCATCGTCTATTTCTATATGCCCTAACTGCTTAGTTGGTATACTTAGCCATAATAAAATTATAATATGAACATTGTTATAAGGGATCCATAGTCAACCATTGGTTGTAATAGCCACTGCATCCAAAACAATCCATTTCAAATTTTTAATATTTAAATATTCAATATTATAGCAGTGTTACAATGAAAAATAATATATGTAGTAAAAAAAAAATTTAAAATAAAAATATATTTTATTTTCCTTCACTTTTTATTGAATAAAAATATTATCATTTAAATGTCTTCATCGCCTTCTAAACCACGAGCGCATGAAAAATGAGGAACCGTGGAGCACCGTGCGCGAGTACTCGACGCAGCCCGTGCTTGGCGACCATCTCGCTCTCTCTCTCTCTCTCTCTCTTTCCCCTCCTCCCGTCCTCTCCTCCGCCGCCGCCACCGTTTCGCTGCCGCGACCTCCGGCCCCTTCGGCATTCCGGCAGCCTCTCAGCCTGGCGGACTGGGTCCGGGCCACCGGCGAGCCTTCTTCTCCTTCGCTCCTCCTCCTCCTCCTCCTCCTCTGCGTTCAAACGTGGGCTCTCCAAGCTTCGTGCTCTGGTGTCTCTCGTCTCCGAACTCCTGGAGCTCTCCGCTCGACCCCATGAACCCTCTCCCCGGCTTCCATTCCAGAGCCTCGAGCTCGATGGTCTCAGTCACCGATTTATGCCGCTAGGAGGTCCCCATTTTTCCTCCCTTGGCACCACGAGCAAATGCTCTACTCCCTCGCCCCGGACTCCTCTCTCTCCAACCCTAAACAGGCCTTGGAGAGGAAGAAAAGAGGGAACGGATGAAGAGGAAGAGGTCGATAGAGCAATGGCTTGGTTTAGGCTCCTTGTCTCGGATTTCTTGGTCTCTTTTTTATGGGTCTGGTCGGGATCTATTCTGAGGTACCTGGCGTACAGGATTCTAGGGTTGGGAATGCACCCCATTGCTCTCATGATTAAGGGGTCCGTTGCTGTGGTCTATGTCTACTGCTTCTCGTTGCTCGGGAAGGCGACTAGAGGCGGGGCGTATAACCCTCTGATGGTGCTCTGTTATGCCATTTCTGGAAATTTTTCAGGGTTTCTTTTCACAGTCTGTGGTCGGATTCCTGCCCAGGTGAGCTTTCTTTATCGCTACAATTATTGTGTTTATGGTTAGAATTGAATGTTAGATCTTGATTTTGTTGGTCGATGATGTGGGAATTTGGTTCATTTCAGTTTTTTTAATCCAAAATTTGTTTTGTTATTTATTTATTTATTTATTGCTTTTGCATTGATGTGAAAAGTTAGTTCTTTATTTTTCACTTGTGTTTCTTCTATTAATATTGGTACTTTTGGATTATATATTATTTTTACTGCTTCTTAATTTTCCAATGTTTTTTAGATTGAGTTGGATTTAGTGATTGCACTGTAATATATGGATGACCTTAACTCTTTTGATTGGTATTTAACCGTGGTTCTCTGATTATGATTTGTTAGATATACTCTCTAATAGTTTGAGCCTTTTTTTCTGTTGTCTTTCTAAGGGACTGGAATTAATTTTGCATTAGACGGCATTTTCATATATAGGTTGAGTAGCCATATCCATGTTCCCAAACGTATTGAAAACAGATGCACCTTAAATATCCAAATCAAATTTATATCATTGTATAAATGTTTTTTGAGAAGTCACCATAGAAACGAGGGAGTACACTTTTTTTGCATTTGTTATTGATATTTTGAAAAATAAAATTTCGAGGAGATTTCTGGAAGGAAAAAACAAATGGTTTGGCAGATCATAACAGCAAAAGCCATTGGAATCTATATGTTATATGTCTGAACAATCTATTTGATTATTAATTGACTGGGGAGGAAAAAGGATGACTTAGAGAGTTCAGTTAGGGTCAAGGTTTTATTTGATTCTATGAGCAAAGTTAGACCAGCACATAATGCTTGGACATATTAGATAAAAATTTCGTGTCTGCACTAACCTTTAAGCGATGCATTTCAGGTTTACTTGAAGAAACTTCTCAATGAAAGAGAACTTTGTTTTAACAGCCAACTTTACAGTTCCTAGAACCCTTCTCTATTAAATCCAGAACCATCCAAGAACTACCCATAAATTTAGTGTCGCAGTGCTATACTTGATGTTTTATTTGTTTTAAATTTTTACCAAATTAAATATCTTAATTTTGTCTTTTGGTTGTACTTGTTAATCCTTAGAATCAATATGAATCCAGCCCTTGCTTTCATTAGATCTAATATCCACAATCCCTTCAAATCTTAAAAAAATAAAAAAAAAAATAAAAAAAAAAATCCCTAAAGTCTGATCCTTTTGTCTAAGATTTTCTTGTTTGGGACCAATCTAATCATATGTTTGTGAATGACAAACCATTATTACCCAAGAAATCTGACATTACTTATCCTTATCTCTAGATCCCCATATAGAAGTTGAGTTGTCATGGAAGGATGAGCAAGATGGTTGTGTGGCAAACTGAGTGAGAAACCCTACTAGTTAACCAATGCCATGAAGAGATTGTCAAATAGTAAGACTACCCCTGAGTTAGCAATACCAAGTCGGGACCAAATGCAGTCAACATGAGCATTTTAGTGGTGCAAGTATTGGCCAATAAGCAGGGTTAGAGGTGTACTTATGCTTCTATAACAAACACCATTGGAGAGCAAAGGCAGCATTGAGAGACCCAACATGAGGAATGAACACCAAGATCCACTTCAAACCTACTCTAGAACAAAAAGGAAGTGTCATCATCAAGAATAATCATGCAATCGACGCAAAGTAAATCTGCAACCTGAGCTTAATCATGATAAAACTAGGAGAAGTCCTCTTGATCTTAATTTTCCAGGCCCATTTGCAGCCAATAAGAACCTTGATTTTAGGAAGGAAATAAGATTCACATGTTTGTCTTTTTGTGAGCCTAAAGCTTCCAAACGATGATAGCCTCCCAATTAAGCTTCATGACTGGGGCTTAATATAGCATGGGTGTTCACAAGATATGACCAAAACTGGGGAGAGTTAGTTTTAGTTACAAGCCAACTAACAATTAGGAAGGTGATGTCTTGGGCACATAAGGTGATAGTCTAGTTGTATGGTCAGGCCATCTCCAAAGGTGACTAGGTTAATGGAACAATGAGGGTATTAGTAGAAGGATAGATATGGCAAAAAATGTCCATAGTATAAAAGAGCTGAGATGTTTTAGGACAACGTTAATAAAGAAGAGTATGGAAGATTCTCATATTCAGAAGGTACATTATAGTTCGAGGAGGGCTTAAGAGAAGGTGCAAAAGCATTGGAGAAATAAGAGTGACAAAAGGACACCAAAGGGAACGTAAAAGTATGCAGGCAGAGGATCAAGATGATCCATATTGGTGAGACTGTACTAATAGACTAAATAAAAAGAACTCCTTTAGAAAAGGTGGAGTTTCTTGAAATATTGTTAAAGTGAACCAGATCAAAGAGGCCATCTCTTGTTTTACTAGATGAAGAAGGTAGGCTAAGTGGTTTTAGCTGATGTCACTTGTATTTCTAACAAAGTAGATAAAGATCAATCACAATACTTGGAGGAGAAAAACTAGAAAAAATACCTTGCATATGCTGCCACAAAAACTATGTCAGTAACACCAAAAATTGAAGAGTGAAGGAAGAAGCTAGAAGTAAAATATAAAACTTCTTTAATAGTAAAGTCACCTAAATCTATTACTTTCCAGCCTTTGCCCATTCTTGCACTAAACTAAAAGATTAAAAACAATGAAATCATGAAATCATGAATTGTAAGATATTAGATATAAATTTATAACAGAAAACTAAGAAGCATATAAACAACCTTGAGATAATGCCAATAGCAAATTAAAACCCTTGGATCGATTGCTTTCCCACCGAGCAGATTGGACCTGCCTTACATTAGTTAATACTTTTAGATTCTGATTGATTCTGACTAAAAGCTGGATATATGTCTGTAAAACCCTCCCAAGGAGTACAAAATGTTCCAGCAAGTCATCTTATACAATAGAACCACTGGCCACTTAGATTCAACCATGATTGTGAGAGGATATGATTGGTCATTCATTTAAGCAAATCATGTCAGGTACACTGGTTAATCTGCTTCTGGATATGATTCATCAAGTTGGCTCCACACACAATGCCGAGTTGCTCTCAAATGGTAATTAATCAAACAACCAGTTGTTTGTGCTGGGTATATGAGAAGCTATGAGGCCTAGATACTCACAAATGGTATCACTATGATGGAAAGCCATGGGTGAGGCTTGGGCATGGAAATATTGAACAAGGATTTGAGGCCTGAAGACCCAGACTGCTCAACAAGATAACCAGGGCAACACTCATGATCCCAAAGTTAGTAACGACATTGATCGAGGATAATCCTAATTCCTGGTTGTGTAGAAGTCAAGCAAAATAATGGCTAAAATAACCAAATGGAATCAAATTATGGCCAAGTGAACAAAAATAAATCAACAGGTCAGAGGGGGTGAGGGAATAAGAGAGGCTCTGCAATTTAGAAATAAAGGAAAAAAGGGGGAAAAAAGATTGAAGGGATTTGTGCTGAGCTGAGCATTTAAGAACTGCACTGCCAACCATGTAGAATTGTTGCTCCAAAATCCAAAAACATGTAGCAGTCCAAATAAATTGCTAATAAATGGCAAAACTATTTTTGTTGAGATTTTTTTTTTCTTTTTCCTTTTGTGAAAAAGAAGGTGGCGAGAAGATAGGAAAGAGCCACTTGGTTGGTTCTGCTCACCAATGAGAAAGGGTTGGGATAAGACAAATGAAGAACAATGGTAGAATATTTTGAGAGGTCCAGTCTCATATTGTCACCAGGCGTTGAAGAGCATATGAGAATAGGGGTGTTTCAAACTATTCATGACTAAAATAAGAGATTTCTGCATCCAAATTTCTGGCAATGGTCCATTGCGGAAGAGACCTATGTTCTTCGAAAGAAGAGAAACAAAATTCTAAAATAAAAAATCAGATCTAACTAATGATTTGGCCACCAGGCCATTACTGGTGGCCAAGTAGCCATCTTTGAGTGGTAGTCTGGCATTTCTTGTTGCAGGTACTACTACTTACACGCAAGACATGCTCATGTGCAGTGGTAGACATGAGTTAGCTAGCTGTTATTACAAAGTTAAGTCTCCAAAGTTATAACAATGAGCCTGGGGATGAGGAAGTAAAAATTGGAGCTCCAAGGCCATGGAAACCTGTGGATAATTTGCTGCAGAATCTGCTAACAAGGGCATGTTGTATAATGTGTATGTATAAATGAATTGTATAATGTGTAGGAATAAATGAATTGTCTGTGTTCTTTTTTAACATGTAAATGAAAAGGCATCCATGAAGAAGTAATACATTACAAATGCATCTCAAACTTTTAGTGCTTTTGGTTTTACATATAGTTCTTTCATTCTTTGCCATTACCTAGACCTGTTGTGGCAACTGAGATATCTTAGCTTTCTGATCCAACATTTTTAAAACTCTACCTTTCCTTTTTTGATTAGTTTAAATCGGTAAGATGGTAGCCTTTAAATCAAGTTTAGCTTTTTGATTGGTTGTACCAATTTCAGAAATATATAGAAATATCTTGTGAACCTAAACTCAGCATGTTCAGGTGATCGGATCAATTATTGGGGTTTGGTTAATCAACACCACCTCTCCTGCTGCAGCTCATGGACCTCTTTTGAATGTTGATGTTCATCGTGGAGCATTAATAGAAGGACTGCTTACATTCTTGATTGTGCTTGTTTCACTAGGCCTGAAGAAAGTTCCTAAAAGTTCTTCTATGAAGAGATGGATATCAAGCATTTCCAAAGTGATATTTCACATCCTGGCTTCTGATATAACTGGTGGAATAATGAACCCTGCCACTGTAAGTGCTTATTATTACTTCAAAATGCAGCCTTTTTTTGGGATATCATTTGGCTTTATCCTGCTTGTTCCTCACAAATACACATCAAGCTTGGAAGGAAACAAGGGTGAAAAAATCTATGGTAGTCTTTTGTTCCATCATTATCTGAAGAATAAGATACTAAATATACCCATATATAGAAAACCATGATATTTCTGTATTTATTTTGAATAGTGAATAGGTGAAATTGTGGTGCAGAGTTGCGTTGTTGAAGGGTAATATTGAAAAATTTTGAGACTTGAACATAAACCCATGGCAGAAAAAGGTATTGCTGTCTTTCAAGTCTGATGGTTCTGTATGAAGTTGTAGGAAAATGAACTGTAGAGAGTCATGAAGAAATCAATTATTTTTGGTTTTCATGTTGAAGTCTGCATAGCCATAGTCAAAACTGTTGAGCTTTGTTGTAACAATTTTGGGTAGTTCCCATAAGCCCTTACTTGCCAATTTTTTTAAAGATGGCTACCTCTAGTTTGTTGCAAGATTTCGAAATCCTTTTTCATGCTTTTCATCTATGTTAGCTTTAGGTCTTTCCCACCCTTTTCTTGTCCTTTCTACACTTGAATCTTCATTGTGCATGCCCTCAGCAACTAGTAGTTTTTTTGCTGTCACTGTCTACAACTGGCACAATTCCAATGCTTCATGTAACATACTTGTTTCTCATCCTACCTTTTCTAATCTTGCAACACAGCAATCTTAACTTGCTGCATGGGCTCTCTTTGTTGTCTAAATGACATTCTAAATGATAAAAGATCATTGCTTTTGGCTTTATTACTATCTTTGGCTTCATTACCATTTGATGTGGCAAGGTCAAAATCAACATATTTGGTTAGACCTTATTTTGTATGATCAGGAAACTTTAACATGCTCCGTTTTTTTTATATAGCATTTCCCCCACTATTCCTTTAACTTTTGCTTTACTTTGCAATTTTATTATGTCTGATGAGGTGGAGATAAAATCAATGCTTTAATTGCAGTGCAAAATCAAATGAGAGTCGTATCTGGAACAGATCTGCAGTTATCTATTTTAATATAAAATTTTTGGTACCTAATCTACTGATACGAAGATAAAGACTAAAGTTGATGCTTTAGTTGCAGTGTAGTGGCATGCAGAACTTTAATTAGGGAGGTTATGAACTACTACAATTTAAAATACTACTTTAGTCTCCATTGTGGGGATATTCTGACGGAGAATATATAATATTTGACAGGCCTTTGGTTGGGCATATGCTCAGGAAAAGCATCTAACACGAGATCATCTGTGTGTGTACTGGCTTGCACCCATGGAGGGAACTCTATTGGGAGTATGGACATGCAATTTGTTTGATAGGCCCCAGAAGCATGGGAGGCGATGTTGGAAAGAGACTAAATTTAAATCAGAATGAAAAGGGTGCGTTAGCTGGATCATCTTTCATTCCATATTTTATATATATATATATATATATATAATTTTCACTGACCATGCCTTTTGGTGCGGCTGCAAATGACAGCTGGACCAATTGTTAGCGATAGATGTGGCTGTTCTTTTCATTTAAAGTCGTGCCGATGCTGATTCAAATCTGAATTCCTGTATTAATGTTCCCAAATCCTACTGTTTTTTCGGATACCACTGTTATTTGTTAAATGTAGTGCTTCGTGGTTATTGATGAATAAAATACTTTAGCTGTGACTTTTCATTGCAAAAGACCACCACTTATACGGTAACCACGGTAGCTATACATGTTTCCCTGGATTTAAAATAATTTGCATGTAAAAAATAAAAAAATTAAAAATTAAAATTTACATGAAAGTGATAAAAAAAAAAAAAAAATCAAAACCTTTATATCACTTAAAATGAAGTAGAATATAAACCCAAAAAAAAAAAAAAATATTTACGCCTTTTATGGTTTTTTATGATTTGGTCGTTGTTGTTCTAATACTTGTGCTTCATCTAGAATATTGTGTAGGCTAGTTTTCTGCTTGAAAACTTTAAGCGTTCATGATAAGGCAAATGATCAACATGTATCGGGTCATCTCTATTAAATGGTTCAACCACGGTACTGAATTTTCTTTTAGTATCTTGTTTAACTTCCCGGATATTACATCCACCGATGCGGGACCAAAAGATGTCAACATATTGACAAATTCTTGAGTACGGTTCTCATAAACACGAGGAAGTCTCTCAGCATTGCGTGCATTTGACCTTCCCCAAACCTTACAAATCTAGCGCAACTCTTTTTTTAGCCCTTATGACCCGGGAGCTAAAAGTTCTCCATCGCTAAGGCATTTTGACAAAAAAAAATAAAAAAAAAAGAGAGTAGGCAGATAGAGACAGAGAGATCATAAGCAACCAGAAGGCTCAAAACAATTTTAGAATGTCCGACAAAACCACCAGAAACTTTAGAATGCTAGAATAGTGAAGTCTTGGAAACTAAAATAGGTTAAAAGTTTCATTTGTATTTGTGCTAGGAAAACCCAACAATTGTAACCTATAGAAAAGTCACTTTGAGTCTATAATTTTCTATCACCACAATAATATTCATTCTAACATACAAAGAAAAATACGATCTCAACCTGAATTTCAAGGGCCAGTTTCATTGGTGACCGATAAGACATGCAAATTGAATAATATTCATTCTAACATACAAAGAAAAATACGATCTCAACCTGAATTTCAAGGGCCAGTTTCATTGGTGACCGATAAGACATGCAAATTGAATACATGATTGTCAGAGTGTGAGCAAAAGAAAATGAAATATAAAACAATACATTAGTCAAGCGCACTTAATCTGCATCCATTTTAATCTGCATCCATTTCCTCTAATGCAGCTTTCGCGGCTGTTTTCGCTTCCTCCAAGAGGTCATCTGGCACCTGTTAATTAACGAACTCATTTTAAGTAGCTTTATAAATTACAAACAGCCCAGTAGACTTGTTCATTTTTAGACCCGCCAAGACGGACATAAATTTATTGTAAAACTTATAAAAGCTTATGACCAATGAATGATGGATGGTTACGCTTCAAAAATATAACTTCATATGTAACCATGGAAACGTGGTACTTTTCTA
Source organism: Metroxylon sagu (assembly GCA_017589505.3). Taxonomy (NCBI): domain Eukaryota; kingdom Viridiplantae; phylum Streptophyta; class Magnoliopsida; order Arecales; family Arecaceae; genus Metroxylon; species Metroxylon sagu. The sequence goes on from JACVBY030000650.1 coordinate 1,711,098, forward strand.
CTATATATAATAGAGCCTGACACACACAATCCTACCACTCGTCTAGTTCATGCCACCAGGCTCTCAAAAAGCAATACATTGAAAAGGTCGTGTGGAGTGCCATACATTGGACACCAAACATTTTCCATCTATTGAAACAAAGAACAGAGCCACCGGACAGTAAGGCTCCGTTCGGTTGCTATGGAAATGAAATAAGCAAAACATAGAGAAAAAAACAAAAAAAAAAGGAAAAAATGAATCCAGAATTTTCTCTTGTTCGCTTGAATTGAGAATATGCCAAGGAAACTTGTACAGAAAGTAACAGAGAAATGGTTTAGACATCCTATAGCACTAGCTTATTGTAGCTTATTAGAGAAGGAAAAATTAAGGCCTCATTGCCCTGGATATCCACCTTATTTTTCTCTCAGACTATCATTTTATTACATTATAGCAGGAAAAAATCTCAATAACAAAATTTCCTCTCTCATTTTCTCAATAAAAAAGCAAGCAAGACTATTGTTCCCCATATATGGTTGCAGTTATAACACACAGCATGTAAAAGAGGATTCTAAGGGGAGGTGCAATATGAAAATCTGAATTGTTAGATGTGTTTAACAGTCTAAAATTTCTAAAACCAAAAATTATATGTTTCAGATACTCCTTCACCATGTATCAAGTAACCAGAAAATCAAGACAGTTCATTTTGACTTTTGACATTATAATTATTAATTTGGGACAAATTGGCTGATATGTAAGAGATCCAAAACATAAAAAATTTCATTGTAGGCATTGTAGAACTCGCAGATCACATCCAACAAATTTAGATTTTAAAGTGTAACTTATAATAGAAGTGCCAAACAAGGATGACATCAGAAAGATATCGGAACTTAAACTGAATTGCACCCATCAAATCATGAGCAGGTGTACACAAGAGTGCATACATGCACACAACACATGCATACACACCAAAACAAGCATGCACTTTTGAAAACAATGTGAAATTAAAAAATTTTTGAGTTCAAGCATATAAATCAGGTTGGTGACAAGTACAATGAGTGAATTTAAGGACTAAAGTAGATATAAAATAATAATAAACATTGGGAGTGGACATGTGGGTTTTGGGTTGTGTCGTTTGTTTTGGAGGATGCATGAAATTATTTAGTAATCCTTAGCAAGGAGAAATGTTTCTTTATATTTACAAACAGGTATAGACCACAAAATTTCAATATTCTTCAATGTCGCTTGGTTGAAAAATAGGGATATAATTTAACAAACAATATAATCAATTCCAAGCCATTTCCTTCCGAGGACCATATTTCAGAATTTTTTCAAGGATGATGCCTAGTCTAAGGGTAACCTAGGAACAATACTAGGAATGAGTGCATGAAAGAGCTTAGAAATATACCAATATATGATAATAAAATAGAAATTATTAAAAATTGTTTGGTTTTCTGCAATGCAAACACCACAAGGGCCTTGGGTTTAGATTCCTGATCAGCTGGAAACAAAAATTCAATTGCACATCATGAGAAGGATTAGACCCAGTTTACACACACAGAGGGTTCGCTGTTGGTAGGAATTAATTTCAAGAAGAAATATGTAAAATCAACCTTTCTAGATATGTTTTGCTGGTGATCCATATGGCAATTCAGCCACCAGCACAAGAAAAGTTCCTACTGCATTCTTATGAAACTTATTATCAGAAAGAGAATTAAGCGGCAATCACTAAAATGAGCACTTTTGTGGGGAATGATGATATCATTACAATATGAAATATAAACCTCAGTATTTGGTGGAAGAAAACTTCTATCTAAATTATATTAAAACCAAGGATAATTAAGCAAACCGAATTTCATCATTTTTTTTTAAATTAAAATACTGCTTATGCATCTGACCTATTCACTGGTCAACATTGTTATAGTTACCTTCTGGTGTTGGCGATTAGACTCATCACAGACCCAGCTCATTTCCAACTCAAAGGCTTTGTCCTTTGCCTCGTCATGTAACCCATAAATTCTGCATGTCACAAAACAAATACAAACCACACAGGTTAAGAGTGCATATCAGAGTTGCAGAAGGTGATGCTCGTATATAGATAAAGATTGCCCCTTCTATTCTGAATCAGCTGTCAACAGAGATGTTTATATATTCCTCCTGCTAATTTTTTACTTATTTCAAAATAAGATGCAACAATGAAGTTGTAAAGGCATAGGAGTATCATTTTTTAGATAACAAGTATAGTTAGAAGGTTGAGAATAATCTAATGTTGAGAAACATACATATTTCCCTTATGTAGCATTTAAAAATCACATTACAACATCACGTTTAAATCACAGTACCATAGGACCAGAAAAAACATAACATGGAGTAGAGAGATGAAAGGTAACTGATGATTAGGCTAGGACAGAAATATCCCAAAGACTCACTACAAGAACACAAAAAGCACTTGCACTATGAGAAACACTCTCTCAGAAGGCAGCCTTGCACTCTGGCAGGTGAACTGATAAATTTCCTGGAGAAGAGAACTATCATCCCTTACAGGAATGATAAGAATTGTAAAAACTGAGTGAACCCAAAGTAAACAATGATGTAAAACTAAAAATGAATGAATTATTTATAACAGAACATTTAATTGTATTTCTTAGCATGATAGATCTGCTATCTTGTATGGTGTTATATATTTCCACATCCTATATTTGCAACCTTCAGTTAATTTCTCTTGATCCGGTGGTGACAAGAAACATACCGTTGCCAGCTCAATTCTCCAACCTACCCTCCTTGTTACATCAACAAACCATAAAATTTAACAGAATGAGTTTCTGACAGACAGAACCCCCAGAAATCAGTAGGATTAGGGGGGAGGACCTCCAAACACGATGTTTAATTTTTAAAAAGATACACTATTATTGGAAAAGGTAAAAGAAACTTTAAAGATTGTGTTTAATATTAAACATCAGATAATGAGATTTTACAGACAAATTTGGAAGAGCCTGAAACTATAAGCATTAAAACAAAGCCTCTTGGAAGCTAATCAGCTTGATGTTTCCAAACTTTATCAAGCAGGACAGGCCTTGGCACAGCAGCAAGGTTGCTCCAGTGTCACAAACTCAAAAGATGGAAACAGCCGCTCCACACCTAGGATAAGGTTTTGACCCTCCCTAGATCCTGCAGTGCTTGGAGATGCCCGTTCTTTGGTAGAGCACTCTACTGATACCAGGTATAGTCATTGGATAGATCAGATATATCTAATAACCGATGATGACATTTTTTAATTTCCAGGAAGAGATGAAATCAGCCTAAACTGAACCTACCTGCAACAGCATGAACCACACTTACAGCTAAACCAACTACATCTTTAATAAGGCACTGTTTTAGTGAGCCATGCCAACTTATTGAGTTTACAATATATCAGGCAGGGTGCTATATTAGTTTCCTGTAATCCATAGCTTGAATTTTCATCTCCAATGATTCCCAAAGCAGACAACAAATCACAAACATAAATATGAATCACAGAGGAAGGAGATCAAATTCCCATGCACAAGATATACAAGTGTGAAGAGCCAAGTTCTTTGGATATCATAGTTTTTATTAATGTCTGTTAACCTAATAAGTCTGCCATACTGCACAATCCCTGTTGAGTATTTCGAATCCAAGCCCTAAATTTTGAAATTTTCTTAGTCGGTTTTTCCATAAGTTCCCTATCATAATATCAATCATGCTAAACAATCCTCTATAACCCTTCATTTTACCTTCCATATAGCACCATGAGACTTTAGAAGTGTTCAGTTGTCAAGAACTTGCACAAGAAAAGAATCCACAAGAGGCACTATGTTCTGACATTTGGCTGTGGAGAAAAAAATATAAGGGTAAGAATAATAAAAAAATATTAGACATTATTTTCTTTTCTCCACCATGCCCCATTTTCTGAAAAAAGCAGTACATGTTGTGAGCTTTGAAAACTAATGGAACTGATGATTCGGCTCTTACTTCCCAACTTCACTAGATTAACTAAACTTTTTAGACTACCCAATGCTATCACTGCATCTACCGACACCACCACCATCCCACTCTTGCAGCTACTACAACTAACACCACCATGATTGCTGCCCCACACCTCCAATACCATTCATTGCTGCCCCTGCTACAGCAGGTATAACCAAAGGCCTGTTTGGATTAGCTACTGGCCTCAGCTGTTGGCCAACAGCTATCTCACATAGCTGTTGACCAATAGCCACTTAAAAGTGCCCCAACAGCTGATCCAAACAGGACCTAAGTGAAAACACTGAGAGCAAGCTACCAGTGCAACATCTCAGAATGAATGTGAAAGAATGAAGAGTGAAAAGGGAGTCAAGAGGCAGGAACATGAAAAAGGTCAATGAGATTGGGAGGTGATGATTCCACAATACTGAGATTCCTGGCTATTAAAAATCATTTTTCCAGATGAAGTCATATCCTGAAAATATATTTAGTGGTAGAGATGGTGGCTTCCCCAATTCCTCCAACTTCACTTATTAGGGCCTTGTTATTTGGAGAGCCCCATGAACATGGGAGATATCATGCAGGCAAGAAGGTCAAGCATTCGAACAGAGCCTAAATGTGAACAAGCACCTTTGAGCAACACAACAAGAGAACAAAATTTTGCAGGGTAATACTGTCAGAACAAGATAATAGAATTACTGCAGAATCACTTACATCTTAGCAACTTCAATAACCCCTTCCCTGCAAGTTAATTCAGACAATTTCAGCTTCTCTATCTCTCTGTGAAACACCATCAATAAACCGTGTCAACAACAAATATAACATCAATATGTTCTTGTCATTATATAGATCCAACATAAGTATAGAAACAGAGTTATTTCGAGCCACACATTAGGATTTGCAAAACCCACATACTTAAATACTAGGCATAAGCATGAAAACAAATATGAATAATCAGTTCGCATTCATGTGAGAGTGATATGAAAACAAGATGGTAAACATGCAAGAACATGGTGCTTAAAATCTGAATAGTGAAATGATAATTACAAGACATGCACACACTTGTGCGATTGTAGGATTAGTGTGTTTTATTTTCCTTCAAGGTTGATAAAGGAATGAAATAATTTGCATCTTTATCAAATAAGTTGCAATAAAGAAGCCTATAAATAGGTGAGCATTAACTTACGTTTTGGCAGCCTGTCTTCCTTTTCCAATTGCAGCACCGAAGTACCTCTGCAGAAATTTTACTTGTCAAGGATTATAAATTGCAACTAACTCAACCTAAAGTGAAACTTAAACAAAGCTAGATCTATTGCTTTCACAGATTTGAGCATTCACAGACATGTGTAATGATCACACACGCACAACCACCCCCATCCTCCCTTATGGACTTGCATAGGCATGTGCCCTTCTAGACTGTCACTATTATTAATGACCAATAACAAATAAATGTAGTTATGACTTACAAAAGGAAGATAAAAGTGGCACTAGTTTTCTTGCATTTTTTTTCATACACCATGATGACCACTCACATATGAGACTCCTGAGGGTTCAATCACATACAGCTGTGGTCCATCTCTGTCATAACCTCCAAGAAGAACTCCACAGCCAAAAGGCCTGCAATTTAAAGTTTGAACAAATAAAAGGAAATAAGTGCATCCATCTTGTAACTAATTTTCACCAAATAAGTTTACAAGTGAAAACACAAGATAAATGTCCAACCTCAACCACCAATAAAGCGTGCAAAGATGAACATAACTGGCAACACGTTCTGCGAGTTCTTTCACAGGTATGGGCTCACCATAGACTCTACATGATATCACCATTAGAATATTATGATACTCTTTTCAATTCAAATAATGAAAACCAAAACCACCTGCTTCAGTAGCTATACTATGTATTTTTAAATATTACATTATACTTTTTTCTAAAGAAACTCATCATGGCACAGAGTTACATGGAGCTTAAAATGCAAACCTTTCATAACTGGTTGCTTCAGACTTAGCACGTGTAACGATTTGCCTACCATCTGCTGCCAAGCCCGCCACAGACTGCATTAACAATGGAGAAAGTCAAAAATAAAATTAATTCTATGTGGCAGTATGGGAACAGTATACAGAAGACATCCACAGAAATTTTCAAAATAAATTTTTAATTAGTACAACAAAGGAGGCTTTAGATGCAGTAAGGGATAACATTATTAACATATCTTTCACCCTATACAGAAAATAAGCAAGGATTGTTGGTTATTGCAATATTTTTCAAAGAATAACCCTTAAAAAAGGACTGTAGATGACAACCACACAGCAAACTAGCAAAAAGGATCAACATATTAACTATGTTAGGAATCCTGGCTTCCACTTCAGGAATCCATGGTAATGTTATTTGATGTATTCAAAATAACATTGAAACTCACTGTAACATAAACAAAACATTTAACAATCAATAGCAATTAGTACCGCCACTTCACCCATTAGTGAGATTAAATGTAGGTGTTTCCAGCCACTCTAGCCTACAGGGTTGCATTAGTAGTATTATTGAAAGGCATCCTAAGCAGAATCAGAAAGACAAACAGAATAATGTTAAGTGCAGGTGCTGATAACAACAGGCCAATATCAGGCATCTTAATCATAAAAATTTTCAGAAAGTGTAGGCATTAAGCCTGCTCTCTTAGCAAATTGTTTGCAAGTTCCTTTTCACAAGATCTTTACAAAATGATCTAGCAATATTGATGGCACCAAATAAAGTACAATTTATGCATATGTCACAGCATAGACAAAAAAATTAGATTCATATTCTGTTGTCAGATAAGATTGAAGCATCGTTACTAATTATTGTAAATAAAAATATAAGGTATTGAATTCATAAAGCATTAATTTGCATTGTTTATAATGACACATTTCGACACATCAGCAGACATTAGCAAGTCTCTTTTGATGAATCAATAGTTTTGGAAAACTAAGTGAGCTCAACAATATCAAAAAAAGTAATATCCATGATTTTAATTTTCAATAAACCAAAATAGAGCCAGTCATGGTTGTAGTAGAAAGTACCTTGAAAATCTGGCTCCAATAGTAATTGATTGTAGAAGTTACTCAATACACGTAAACCAGTTTCATACCAAGAAGATGTGCATGAGAAAGACAAAGGTATTTTTCTTAAAAATTAAGAAAAGACATAATCATCAGCAAGAATGAGGTATAAAATTCTCCACTGACAAATGGAGCCTACAAATTCACATGATGAGAACAGAGGTGACTAGGATTTCAAGGGACATGTCTAGCAATAGATTCATAATAAAGTTAAGTGAAATGTGTGAGAAGGCTCCATACGGAACAGCTAATCATTTTTTTTTTTTTTTTTTGAGACTCATAAGCTTTCAGTTATGATTGTTTGCAGAAAACTTAGCCTCAAACTAATAATTCTTTCTATTTCTTCAAGATGAATTACATGCACTGCACCACCAAAAAAAAAAAAAAGATGAATTACATGCAGACAAGATGAACTGAAACTAATAATGAATGAGTTCATTCTTTCCAATGCAATTATAAATGACTTGCTCAACATTGAAGATTTTTTGATCCAATTGAAATTAGAACTGGCTTAAACACAACCATAAATTCTATTCCCTTAGCAGGTTGTGAGCTTTTATTCTTGTTCTAATGCTGAGAGAATTTGCCACCAAGGATAGAGCCCCTTCTCCATGGCATTATCTTTTGAGCTGCACTAATGTGATCTACCAGCGCTGCATGTTTTCACCAGCAGATGTGTTCATTTCTTGGCGATTGAAAGAATTAAAATACAAGTGGCCAATGTATGTAGTAGGTTTGCATAATTCACTGCAGATCCAGATAGCCTATTTTAGGACAAAAAATAGCAAAGCATATAGAGAGGAGAAATGGGTATGGCAGCTAAAATGTACCTCACAAATTTGATTAAATCACAAAATGGTGATATATTAATGAAACTGCTAATAAAATAACCAGATGCTCAGATGAAAACAATGTTGATATTAATTCACTGACAGATAATAGAGTTCTAAGACCATATGAAAATCTGATTATAAACTGATTTCAGAATTGAGAAAGAGATTTTATAACCATAACCATAAAGCCTTGTCCCAACTATTTTAGAATTGAATAGGGAAATACATTACTAGTAAAAATTCAACCATGCGGATTATGGTCAACCTAAGAATCATCTTGATTTGCAATTATACTTAGTACAGTGAGTGCGTATGGGGACTAGTTATTCTATTCTGTAGTGAAGAGCACAGTCTATAAACTGCATGAATGAGGAAAGACTAGAAATATACATGGAAGGCATGAAAGTAAAATCAACATTTGAGGAAAAACCATAAGTCAGACTATAACTCTTTTTTATGGTCTACATTTTCCAAGCTAGTACGCCAGAGGCACATATCAGCTCACCTTGTGATGGGACAACACATTGCTGCCTGTGTATCAAACACATCTTGTGCTGAATGAATTGCACACAGTGCAGCATGGTCTTTCAGTGGCCACAGCTACAATGCTTCATGGCCAAAATGACATGATTATGTACAGAGGCAGTGGCAAGCCCTTCCACATCAAGACAACATAATACATTCTCTTGCCTTATAATGCCATTGTCCTATTAGTAAGTTTCCTGAAAGATCAAGAAATTTCACCTCTAATCCATCCCCCCTTCACTCATCACAATTAAAAGGTTTTTCCTATGTATAGGTATTTTTTTTTTCTAAAAAAGAAAAAGACAGCCGCAAGACTTTAGAAGGCTTGGCATGCATTTCCAATCACAGTTCCAGGTTGTCATGGGATGCAACCACGTATTCCCCTCAAAGAGGCAAAAATTCTTCATTTCAACACTGAAAATGGGCGCTAACTCAGGTAAATCAGGATCTCTGGTGGTCATGGGCTGGCCATGCATCTATGTATATTATTTTGCAACCTGAAAATACTTGGCTACATTTGTCTCGTACAGCTAGCAAGATCATCGCACCTACGTAATTCTAGTAACACAAAACATATTTGTAATCTGACAAGCCCAATGGTCTACAAACTAAAGAACCCATCCACTACTGCTGATAAAATTTATCGCCGGTTTAACACGGTTACTCATATCGTAAGCCCAGAGATCATAGAAGCCACAACAAATTTACAAGAATACGTGATCAACTGAAAGGGAGAGTATCAACTTAAAAAGCAGCAACAAATCGAGAAGCAAGCTCCAAATTAAAACAAAAAGAATGCGCAAGGCTCATCAGAAGTTACCATGCCGGAATGCCGATGAACGGAGTGGATCCTCCGATTCGACCCCGCCAACATCATTTTTGAGGAGATCAGCTTCTCCACGCCCTAAGACCCACCCAAAATCAAAATCTTTAACACAACAAAAACCCTAAAAATCTTCAGCTCAGAGGACACTAGATGACAGAAAAGAAATCAAGTCCATGAATCATACCATAACAATCCCATCCTTGCATTTGATCCCGATAACAGTCCTGGTAGACGCATTAAAGGACCGATTTTAGCGTCATAAACAACAAAAATAACCCACAAAAATCCCATAAAAAAAATGATGTTGAGAAACCAAGAGCATCGATCAAGAAAAAAAAAAAAAAAAGAAGCGCAGATCTTCAAGAAATTAAAAGGCAGAAAGGGCGTCGAACCCGCTGTTGTCGACGGCTTTAGCGGCGTACTCGATCTGGAAGACTCTTCCATCGGGGGAGAAAGTGGTGACGGAGAGATCGTAACCTGTGCCGATGCTGCTCATGTCGCTCTTTTCTTCTTGGAATCAAATCGAATGGATTAAGAGCGAGAACGACGGTTTCGCTTCTAAAGGCCAAGGAAGGGTTAAGCCTCGAGAAAGAAGAAGGGAGGAAGAGGGGAGGAAAAATTAGGACGTGGTGGGCTTGACGTGCCCAAACCGGCTTTTAGCTGGACCGCTGGGGGTACAATGGGCATTAAAATCCCGTCAATGGCGTAAAAAACCCGGTTTGGCGCTCAGCCGGGCAAACTCGGGTACGGTAGCGGCACTAAAATAACCCTTTTCTTTTCTTTTCTTTTTACCAGCAAAACAACGCACTTTAAAAAATTAATATATGATATTTTAATTATTATACAAATTGTAAAGAAAATAATAGAATCTCCCTTCTTTTTTTTTCTTTTTTTTTTTTGTGTTGTCACTATTTTTAGTTATTAGAATTCAAATAGATTTTTTTTTTCTCATTTTTAAAAGCTAGCTAGGTTTTTTATTATTTGATTTTTGAAAATAATTTGTTTAAATATGAATTAGTTATTCACTATAAGAGACAAAAAGATATTTTTGAATTACTTCGCAACGTATTCTCACATAGGATATTCCATAAACCTTAGAAATGTTGTTAAAATAATTCTTTTTTAATTAAAACATGCCACATTTGGAACTCAACACAATCTCAGTCTAAATAAGTCATTCAATTTAACTCAACTATTAAATTCAAACTAAATCCTTTCCTCAAAAAAATTCAACCTAAATCCATCAACATCAAAGAATAAGTAGAATCCATAACATACCAAACATTAAAGACCTTTTGCCTCAAATATAGTCTACTGATTCTACCTTTATAAAAAAAATGTTTTCTTGGATATATTTCATGATCAATCTGTTTGTTATAATTTGTAAGCTTAGTATTTTGCATATTTTCATTGTTATTTACAGCTTGGAGGCCATGCCAACCACATGGTGCCACTGAGAAAATAAGATGATACTAAAATCTTGAAGTGAAATTATAAATGAATGGTAGAACTTGTAGCTAAGAGATGCTGGAGAGGCTGCATGACCTTAAAAGTCATCTCTGACGTTATGACATGAAAGATGGGAAATTGTAGCTACCGTTGGGCTGTTGAGTCCTGTTTAAATTGTAAAAGAGATTTGTTGGTTGTCAGTATCATAGTTTAAATACTATAATATTTGAATTGAACAAAGTGGAAAGAATGTGGATGGAATGACTATGACTAGGATACCCAAGATCAACTTTGTTCCATAATCCTCAATTATTAAATTAAAATACTTATAATTGTGGTTGTTTGTGCCATTAAAAATCCTTGGATAAGTAATTGCTTTTGATTTCTACTTAAGTTGAATAATCGAGCTGCTGCTTTCAGCTTGTTCCTCCTTAAGAAATTTTTTGGCCTGGTCAATTGCAAGTATGTCTCACAGTTGAGAGTAGCAGAGGATTCTTGTTCATGTCTCACAGTTGACAACTTATTATTTAATAACATGGATAGCATTAGAGATGCATCAAGGGAATTTTTCCATGACCATTCAAAGATTATCCAATGCTTCATGTGGATTATCATCCACGTGCCAACAATCATCCCCATATAAAAACGATCATCCAAGTACAAATAATAACCAATGTCATCTACATCATAGCGAGTGGCCAAATTAGTGAAAAGGATCCATTGTATAATACAAAATGAATAAGTAGTACAAGATGACTAAGAAATCTTATACGATACAAAATGATTGACAAATACAAGAGAGTAGGCCAGACCCCTATTTTAGATAGTAAATTTTAATCTTAATTCTCAGATACTTTATTGCCGAGTTCTATGAATGACATCATTCAAGTATAAATTGTTCACAGAATCTTGGTCCAAGCACCACCCATCAACTGTTTATTATAGTTAGACAATCAAGTAACATCTCAATGCAAAAGCAACAGCAGCAGCACCACTAAAACTTTAATTCTAAACTAATTGAGATTTGACCACTTGAAGACCTACACATGCATTACAGCTAGTGATCATAAAATGCCTTCCACGAATCATTGGTAATGACAATAAAAAGGAAATTTATGAGCTCTTCATTCATAAAACTGCAAAATAACAACAATAAAAGGAAATTTGTGAACTCATCATTCACATTGCTGCTAAACATGTGCTACCATCCGCAAAATACAAGAAATCTTTCTCCAAGTGATTACTCCTGCTGATCCAAACAAAGCCAGCCACAGATTGAAGACATCAAACAAGATAACCATTTACAGAAATGGACTGTGCCTGTGATCAGCACACCCACTGAATGATCAAGTATCCAAAAAAAAAAATATACCCAACCACAAATCACTCCAGCTACTCTTTCCCAAAACAAATAAATAGTGAAAATAAATTTAATCACAAGAAACTTGTCTAAACCACAGACCATTCAAAATACAGAAAGGAGACAACTCAAGATGGAAAAGGGCCTCACCTTTGGTGCTGATCCAAACAATCCAAAATGGTTCACCAAGATAATATGAGAATGCCTGAACTAGAAAGTAATGAATCGTTCAAGTTCTCATAACATGGTGGCCACTGGTCTCCATAAAATGGTTCGTGCAATCAGCAGTGGCTCAAAAGAACCTTACCGCACAACCTTCTAAATGATCAACTGGAAAGTTTTATCAAGACGATTGAAACTGAATAGATTCCCGAAAATGCAGATAACAGGAGATACGTGTGATGGTCCTTGAAGAGACTAATGGAACCCCTGGAATCTTGAAAGCCCTTCAATTGATGGTCTGTTCCATTATATATTTAGAACCCTTTCAAACTTCTGAATGATAAGACATTGACTGCAAAAGTTCAGACACTTAGAAGGCCTTAAGCAATCCAAAGATGCAGGCAGCAATGATGTCACACGGATTTAAAAGGGGGACAACCTTCCATCTCGATGCTCGCTTTTACCAATCTAATTTGATGAATCAATTTCCTTCCCATGATCTTCATTAATTGTTCTTCTAAACCTTCTCAACCATATCTCATAGTCCATCGGGTAGGGAGTCCCACAGAGGCTGTCCACATAATCAGCAAAGGCTTTCAGCACTGCTGACACGTCCCCCAGCTTCTGTTGTATAACCCTTCTTGACCATGATACTTCCCGCCACTGAAGTGCCCCTTCGACTGAGTCCAACTCTGGGAACACACCACCACATGAAAAGTACAGCAGATAGATTAGACTCTCTGCATCTGATGCTGCACATAGTTTGCCTTCCTGAAGAGCATATGTTGAAGAGAAGAGAAGATTCATTGATGGGCGGTCCCTATCTTCCAGAACCGCATGACCCCACCCAATCAGTACAAAAAAGGGATGCCTCAAGCCACTGCTGACACGGATCACATTCTCCGGACGGATGTCACCATGCCTGATTCCAGCTGAGGATGCAGTTGCAAGAGCAGATAGGCAGTCATGGCAGCACCGAAGAGCTTCCTCAGGACCAAACAAACCATTTCTTATCAAATTGGAAACTGTCTCACCAACAGGAGAGATAACTAGGATTGGGGTACCACACCATGGATGACCGCAGTTACCACCAGAGCTTGGTTTGTTACATTCACCAGGATGAATGATCCGTCCAGATGCAACCACCTGAGGAAGGTACTTGCTGGACAAACCCCTCTGTTTCATTGAAGTCAATACTTTAGACTGCCTCTGAACCTGGTACCACAAATTCATATCTTCCCATGCAGCTTCCAAATGAGTAGGACTAGAACCAACATATAATAAAAGTGCCTTTCCTGGTTCTTCCACAGGAGTGGCAATATAAACTGGAAGTTCACCATCAGCTAACACTTCATTAATCTGGAAACCCTTCTGCCAGTTTGAGTCCTCCATCCACAAAACCGATCCTTTTTCCAGCTTCAGAGTTCCTTCAGATTCAAATCTTTTAGGTTCTCTCTGGACCTCAACAATTTCAGGGGAATGACTACGTTGCTGGAAACGGAACAAACCATTTCCATTAAAATGTGTATCTACCAAATGCCTTTCTGTTCTTCGGCTCTGTAGACGGGAACTATGTTCTGTAGCTAAATCTTCAAGTGAATACTTCGGCATTCCGTAAAACTGAATGATGCAGTGAAAAGTTGCAAGAAGAACCTGTATAGTTCCAATATCTCCCCAATTGGCATTCCCAAGCTTGTTCCAGATCCTATCAATTGGAGAAACAGCAATTGTGGCATGTTCTTTTATCCATTCAGCTGCACATTCATAAACATTATTAACATCGAAGTCCAACTTACTCACATCGCCCTCAACCCTTACCACCCCACCATACTGTGAATCAACAAGAAGCACAAAAACACAATTTGAATTGCGAAGAACAGTCGATGATCTGCTTAGGCTTCGGGATAATAGAACACGGAGAGCAAAAAATAGTGCTTCTCCCAGAACAGCAGCAGAAGGTCGCTGGTCACTCTGCATTGAAAGAGTCCCAATATCAGGCCTCAACAGGGCTAATTCAACAATGTGATCCCATTTCCCATGAGAATGCCGACTATTTTTGAGCAATATGGCTGTTGCACAAAGACCTCCAAGCTTCCCATTAGCAATGGCCTTCTCAGCAGGATAAAATTTGGGACTTGTACTGTGTATACAGGCAACTGAAAAAGGCACAGGTTCATCATGACCCCAAAAGGTCTCCCACAAGCCTTTAACACTTGCATGCAGAAAATCTTCAATTGCAAGGTGTGCAGTTGCTTCCACAGCATCAGATGTCGATGCATAGAGAGCATTTGGCATTCGTATCAGCTGTTGAAAAGAAACACCTTCCAAAGCATAATCAAAACTCTGAAGTTCTGTTAGCTCGAAAGGAACATCAAAGGCAGGCTTTCTAAACCCTGATTCTTCAGATATTCCTGAAAACCAATCTTCGAGGTTGGCTGTCAAAATCTCACTATCCACAAACTTCCGAAGAAAATCCTTACAGCTGGAAGATGATGAACCCCGGGGCTGACCTCGTGATGATACACTCAACCTTTTTGGCCCAGAGCCAACTGAAGCATGGTCTGGGGAACCACCTGGCAAAACATGAAGTATTAAATAAATACTTAAACTCTTGAATGTAAATGCACCAGTAATGCATCTAAGATTTGAATGGAACATGCTCAAATTATGAAATTGAAATTCCAAAAATAGGGCCAGTTCTCTCTCCCAAATGGTGGCAGCTTATAAACTTCCCAGATGACTATCGATGAATAAACAGAAGATAACAACAATTCTGAAGAAAAGGAACTTTAGAAGGCTACTCCAAGTCCAAAAAGCTCAAAGTGTTTGTTGCAGGTTCAAACTAGATATTGACGTATAAAAACCTTGAAGTAGTGGCACCAGCTATTGCTACAAACATGTGATCATGAGATCCATTTAACTTTGACACACATTAAACACAGTTCTCTCATATCATTTGCTCATCCAAAACTGGTTCTTTTTTACTTTATAACATGTATCCTTAGTTTAGTGCAACTCTGCAGCTTCCATCCCTCCCTCTCCCTCTTCCTCACCCTTCCCTTCTGCTCATTTGAGATCTTGAGCCACGATGTGGTAACAAAGTAATATATGGTTTATGACCAAACCCTTGTAATCTTTCCTTTTCTAGATTGAGATTCTATCATACTTTCTTCAGCCACCTATGTATTTTATACTGATTGATGGAAAGATGCTTCTTAAAATAATTTATGCTCTTGTCAATTTGTAGATGAGAGCAAATGTGCATTGAAGAGCATCCACATGCTGCCATCAAGACAAAACAATAGTGCAACACAAAATCCTCTAACATGCCAAAATAACTTATGGTGATATTTTGATACCAAGGTCACACTGATTTTCAGATCTCTACATGCGGTTTCTTGATATGAAGATGATCTTGGAGAAGTTCCTTAAAATCGATAGTCCACTTAGTGCTTGGCTACATACAGTCATTGCTGCCCTAGGATGAGTAAGGAGCAAAGATGAGTATAGTAGCACATCTATATCATTAAAAGGCAGTATTAGCCCTGATTGCATCTGAAAACAATAAAGTAAATTCACAGTCGTCAATCCTCATCCAACTAAGTGGACTGATTTTGTAGATCCTTGCTTACCAATAATTCCTCTTAAGCACCTGACAATAAAGGCCAATATGCACATTTAGCGCAGCAAAAAAAAAAAAAAAAATCTAGATCGCAACAACCAATTGCATTAAGAGAGTGCAAGGTCTTAAATAACCTAAGCCCATCAAATAAATACTAGTATGAAAAATATGGTCCATGGTCACATTGGGTTACCTACAGGAAGTCATCATATCAATGCTCCACGTATTTGGAGAAAATGTTGCAACAGACCAAAATTAACCATATACAATATTTCAGATAATCACATCTCAAAATTAAGATCTATGGGTGCACAGATGTTATTCGTTGGTTACATTTCATCAGCCCACCAATTCAGCCACGCAATGAAACTAATCCCCACCCCATAGAAATCCTACCCAAACATTCCTTCATATATCTCTATTTTCTTAGCTTTGCTTTCAAATATTCTCTAGTAAAACAGCAAAATCAGTCTTTTCAATGCTGCATCTCATCCCTTTGCTCGCTAGGTACTGAAGCTAAGGCTCATGCACATGATCTTGAACCTCAGAAACCTAAAACCCATACCTACCTAGTTCCATTTCCTTTTTGCTTTATGTCCTTTCCTGGCTATGTCCCTAAATATTTTCTCGACAGCAGACCTATATATATCCCAAAACTGAAATAGTCTATAAATTTACCTTATCTTGGCCCAAATGGTCTAGAATTTTACCTGCTTCCATTTCCTTTAACCTTTATTTCCTGCACTAACTTTATCCCAATTGTTTTTTTTCTTCCACAGCAAACCTCTATTCACCCCAAAACCCAAATGGTCGATAAATTTAACTTCTCTTAGCTGAAATTTTGAAACACAAACCTTATATAAAATCTTCAAAGATTTGGAAGAAAAGCAATGGTCTCAGGACAAAGGTTCTAGAAATCCTGTCTTCATTTTGAAATCTCAAGTTAAGACCACGATATCTAAGGTTTTACATGTCAACCAAATAGTAACAGCTCTGGTTTAGATTTGACACCGCTTGTCTGCAATACTTAGGTAGTTATATTTCATTTTGTCTGCATTCCAGTTTCCCACACACATGCCTATCAATGACGAATGCAAGCCTCAAGAAAAACAGGGTAGCAAAAAAAACCTTAAAGAGTGAAAGCCCAAATCTTCCGATAAGGTAGCTTCATGCTCTCCTACTTCATATCCACAAGTAAATCTTTTAATAAAAGAGTACATTTTGTAGACAAAGATCATAACAAACATATGTCAAACCAACTTACCGAAGGGAAGACCACATAAATTAAAAGCTAAGAATGATCAGAAGCTAGACTGCCTTCAACTGTGTACATGTTCAGGGAAAAAAATTGTATCTCTACATTAGTTGTGGTATTCTGCAATTAGGGGTGCTATTTGGTCGCGCCAGTTTCAGGTCCTTCCCCACATGGACCCAGGACATTTGGGCCATTTGGGTTAAATTTTGACCAAAACTCAACAATCCACAAGACAGGATCCGGACCTCACCCATCCAACAATCAGGTCAGGTCCATGTTCAGGTAGTAGATATATCGTAAGAAACATCAGCTCTATAAATTGAGTTTAGTTATATTACGACCCACAACATACATGACATCCAAAAAGTTTTGATCATGTACAATCAAATTATGGCCAACTGCCAAGTTATTAAGCTCAATTCCTTTCATGTCCCCAAACAAATCGCTACAGACATAGCTTCAAAGTATGCAGCAGCAGCAGCAGCAGCAAACTTTAATCCCAAACTAGTTGAAGTCGACTACATAAAGCTTTTTTCTCCATTCTACTCAGTTTAGGACCATACTTTCTGTAAGATAAAAAGATAACAAGACTTTATTTGATACTTTCCCATGTATAATTTTTGATCTACCTCTACCTCTTTTCTTTTCTACAAGTATTAAATCACTCCTTTGTGCCGATGCATCCTAGGACTCTGTTGTACATGTCCAAACTTTTCAAGCCGTCCTCTTAATTTAGCTTCAATTGATGCTACTTCCACCTTTTCACATATGACTTCATTTCATATTTTATCTTCTATTATCACACATCCGTCACATTGCTTCTTAAATTTTGTAAGAAATTTGAGGGGTGTAAAGGTAACATTATGCATCATATACCTCATAAACTATAGGTTTAGCTAAGGTCGAGTCCATATATCACACCCTAACATGTTATATGATCAAATATGGATGGGTCTGGATACTCAAAATTGAAATTTTTCATGGGTCAATATTCAGACCCATGCCAACCCACAGGTCTAAGTGTACAGAACATATTTCAGTTGGCTTTGAGTATATGAGTTTCAATGATAGCCTTATATGCAATACCAAACATCAATAGACAATTGAAAAGCTAAGGTGCCATTTGACATTGCATGCATTATTTTATTTTTAAAAAATAAAAAATAGAATTTTTATTTTTATTTTATTTCTAAATTTTTAAAAATATAAACATTCTTAGTATGGTCAATTATTTTAAATAATATGAGCATGATGATGGTAGCAAAAGTGGTGGTGGTGGTGATGATAGAGATAATAGAGACAATGGCGATGGTAGCGGCGGTGGCAACGATGAGGGTGCTACTGATGTGGTGACATGAGGATGGTGGCAGCAATGGGGACATTGACAATATGGTGGTAGCAAGTAGCAACAATAATGGTGGTAGCGATATGGTAGAGGTAATAGTAGAGGTCATAATGTGACAGATTTGATGGGGCAATGGCAATAACATTAGCGGTAGTGGAGATGACAACAGCGACAATAATAGTGGTTCAAATGACGACAGTGGCAATGATAGCAACGTTGGTAGAGACAATAAAGATAACAATGGCAATGATGGTGATAGCAGCAAAGCTAGTGCTCATGGTAAAAACATGAGTTTCTTGCTTTTGAAAATAGCAAGGGTAAAGAATTTCTTATTTTCATTTTTTCGATATAATAAAAATAATTTTTGAAAATAGAATAAAAAATAATGGCATCAAACATACTTTTTGCGTCAACTCTTATGATTATGTTATTTAAAATAAAAATATAAAATAAAAGTGATGCCAAATAGGCCCTAAATCTTTAAGTTGAATAATCGGATAAGCTTTACCACCTAACACCATTATATGACAAAAATGTAAAGGGGTTTAAGCATAGATTCATGACCAATTTATCTAGCAAGAAACATTTTGTTGAAGAGTTCATATGAAGTGTAATACCTAGATTAGCTTTTCATATTTTCCAAGGATGATGATGGCTTTATGATCAATGTGACTCATGATGCTAAAACCAAAACCCCTTTTTTTCACCATAAAAAAGAAAGCAAAGCCGATTGATGTTGGAAAGCCTAAAGATAACAAGCAAGGTTTAAAAAGCCATTGCTAGTACCTGTGCTGATCATTGCTAGGCATGGCACATGTGATGGCAAGGCCAATTTTGACTGCACATAAGGATGTTTTAAACATATTCTTAATTAAGTGAGCCAATATTTATTGTATTAAAATGTTATTCTAATGCAGTCATCCACCATCAAATCAATTAAATTCACGACTCTCTGTGCATTAATTAGTATAAAAGACATTCTGCGATTTTTGAAGTCAAACACTATTTCATTAAAGCTTAATATAATATGGCTTCCAAGATTCATAAAGACACATTTAATGCAGTCCATTAGACTCCAGGCTTAAAAAAATTCCTCCCAATAAGCTTAGGATGTGAAAACAAAAAGGGAAAAAAATGTTGTTCACACACCTTATGGCTCGACACCGAGTGATTTGACTTGGTATCAGTGCTGGGGGTGCCAAGCACCAGTACCTTGCCAGAACAGCAAGTTTGCCAAAAACTTAATCCCTTGATGACAAAGCAAATTCAAAGATCACAATGGGGCCACAGAATAGTAACAGACATGATGAACGAGAAAAGTTGAAGCATGTCTAGATGGTGTGAGGAGCAATGTATAAGGATATCAAACCTTCATATGTATTGAAAGCAACGTGGCACAACAGCCATAAACTCTACAATCTTTGATTGACTTCATCAGGTTAAAACTTCACTGAATATCTGATATCTGTTTTATTAAGGAGATTAATCCCTAAGAAAATGATTGGCAGCTATCATATTAGAAAGTAGGCAAAAGTAAACACCTTAAGCATGAATTGTGTAAGTGGGTTCAGTAGACCTATATCTAATATAGACCGCTTTAAGCATCAATTGGTCCCCACAGAATTGTCTGATGTGGATTAGAAAACTAGATTCATCACTTCAAAAGAACAGGGTACAGCTCTCCTAAAAAATTAACATACATTAATAGGTTAGCATTTACTCTTTTGCAACAAAACAAACATGTTTCACTATGAGGGATTAGCTTAAAACTTTGATCAACACAAACTCAACCTAGGCACTTGTCCGGTTAATGGCATGAGAACTGAGAGTGCTGATTTGGGTTGCGGTAAATCTCAACAAAACCCTACCTGTTTCTTCCCCCATAACCAACCTTAAAACCAACTCTTATTTGAAGGTTCAACTAGTAAATCTAACATGTCCTCCCTCAATTACCTTAAGATGATGTCCAAATGTCTCCAACAATTCACATTACTAGGTACATCACACATCACAGAGCAAAAACACATTGATGATCTAATATAATGCAAATAATAGGTTGATATGAGACAATGGCTAATTATGAGTCTTAGGTCTCTACTATCTTAGCAATCAACTAAGTTTAGGACTTCCTATAGCCTGTTCAACAAGTGTGTTGTAATGAAGTTATCAAGTAGCCTAAGCACTTGAGGAATTGATGATCCGTGACAATTTCATTGGCCTAGGTCTAGAATCATCATTCTACACCTCAGTTTATCACGATATGCCCCTCTCTCTATGTTTTTATGATTTCATCAGCCAAAACTCATACTTCAATTGCTTAGAAATCCATGCAGCAGAAACAAATCAAAAAAATCTATAATAAATGCAAATGATGTGATATTAGGACAGTTGAACAAACCCGTCGCAGTACACTTCGTGAACTTTGTACCTATCACCACCATAACACACCAGCCAAAAGCAACCTGCGTATTAATTCTTCTAACTTGTACATATCAATCAGTCAGCTGAATATGCTGCTGCTTCAGCACCAATAGAGTCGCAGAAACCAGTCAAAAGATAGCTAATTTGCATGCTGACCTCTAATCAACTACAATAAGTCAATTTCCTTTTCCCAAGTACCAATGCATAAGCCTATCACTTACTTTGCCTTCTTAAAAGATGTGAATCCCATGTTATAGGAATAGGCATATGTTTGTGGCAGCAAAGTTCCATGCAATATATACCCATTCTTCCATGCTCCTTAGGAATGTCAGATGGCCATTATTTTTATCATACAGATGGTGGTGAAACTGAATTTAGTAATAAAAGGGGAGCTGTGTGCTGCCTTTTATAAAATTTATTTTACAACCTTGTAGGATTTGAAAAACAAATGCTGCAAAAAGGTCAGAATTAGTATCTTAAGCTCGTTGTACATCACTCTAAATTAAATGATGCAATAAGCTTATACTTAGTGATGCTATTAGCAGCCCAAACTTCATAGCTTCAATCGGGCTTTTACTGGGGTTTTTGTGCGTGTGACTGTGCGCGCGCGCGCATGTGCGCGCGTGTGTGTGTGTTGGGGAAGCAGGGGGTGGTTAGCCACTGACGGGCAACTTACTATTATCTCCTCATCAGATCATTGAAAAGGGTCCACATCAATCATGAAGGAAGGTTTTCTCAGTGAAAGGGACTAGAGTTGCTTTGGTAGGTTCCCCTACTTCAACCAAAGAATAACTGACCACTTCAACAAAAAAATTTGAATTAGATCCTTTTTGTGAACAAATGTAGATCTTGAAAATCTTATCTCATGCTAAAAGAAAGCTATGGTAGCTGGTGCTTAAATAAAGTTTGCTGTTAAAAAGATCTTCAGATATCAATGGCCGGAAAACTCCCTTTGTGTAGGAGCTGATGATCAAAACCTATTGGATAAAAATCACTTAATACTTAGCTGGTATTAAGACGCCACTTCTCAGAACCAGCATTATTCTACTTCTACTTCATTGACCGGTGTTTCTATTTAACATATCTGAAAACAAATAAATAAATAAATAAATTGTCTGTGGCACCATTTAGACTTCAGACCAATGATCCAGTTGGTTGACAACAATTAGCAACCAAGACAGCACTTAGCAGCTGCCTGATCTAAAACTGAAGAGATAACTTTCAATGATTAAGGACACCACTGACAAGCTCAGCTGGAATGGCCATTTCATAACACGATAGCCGCGATTAAAAACAAAAACATTTCCCCATACATCAATTCATCCGAATTCCATCAGCAAAACATGTCCATCAAATTCTGCACCACACCGAACTTCCCACCATCAAATCCCCCAAAATCACAAAAAGCAAGAATCTTTATGAATCCAGTCCAATTTTCCACCAAAAAAGAACCCAGAAATCCAAAACCCTAGTTCCCAATCCCATCAAATGGACGCCACAGGACCCAATCCCACCTCCTAAGACACATCTTTCCCACCCAACCTCTGATTCCTCCAGCACAAATCGACAAATTCTCAACCCTAACTTCGAACTATTACCGAAAAACACAGAACCCGGACAAGAGCAGCAGATCGAACAAAAAAAACATTGAAAGGAAAAAACATCTTTAAGAGAAAAAACCCTGAAAATCATCACAAAAAAAAAAAAAAGCACAAAAGAATAGAAAAGCTCTAATCTTTTCAGCGGTAATCAAACTTCCTCGGTGAAACGAAAACATGGAAACCAATAAAGGCACGCACACAGAAAGAGAGGAATGATTTAAGAGGAGATAGTGACCTTCCATCAGGACTAGGGCTTCTCGTTCTTGGGAGGAGGAGAGATCGCGGTTCGAGGAATTCTTCTTCGTCGCCCGCAGATATTCTCAGGGGGAATTCTTCTTCGTTCTAATCAGTAAACGGTCTTCTCCCTCTCGTCTTCTGCTGTGGACTCTCTCTCCCCCTCGTTTCGCCCTTGTCTCTCGCTCCCTCGTGACAGCTCTTCTTAATAGAGCGAGAGCGAGAGCGAGAGATTGCGTACCTGCCACGAGATTGTCGGCATTTAATATTTTCTCGCGATATTTGAGATTTATTCTTTTCTCCTTCTCGCGTCCCAACGGGTACATACGCCCACGCCTCCGCGCCGCTGCTTTCCACTTGTTTCCACTATCCGGGATAAGGAGTTTCCCATCCAACACGATGGTTGCTCTCCTCGCTTCGCCCTCTTGGTACCCCGATTTTGCCGTAAAAGTTGCGCCTGGACGAAGACTAGTGTGGAATATGTGAATCGGAATAAGCTAATTAGAATATGTTCGAGAATAAATTAGGAATTCCTGCAAGGGTGAAAGCGGACCAGAAAATATGCCTCTAATATATGCATGACAAATATATCCATGCTCCTTTTAAATGAAGGCAAACACAAATTAAATATTAAAATATAAATATAAATTCAGATATAATAATTTGAGTGGTTAATTTTTATGATCATCAACCAGATATATCATTTTGTAATAGTAAAATAAGATCCTATTTAAATAGTTGCTAAGAAGATGCCTTTAAGTGAATATTTTTTAGCAACTAATAACTATCCCAAACTGATCCTAAGTTAATATTGTACCATCACTTATTTTTCTTAAAAGTTTATGAATGTTGTATGAGATTAAATATATATTTGAGTATGTGACAAATATTCTCATCCATATCTATATCTATCTATAATAAATAAATAGATATTTGTAAAGATTAATAATTATTAATTTATATCCTAATATGTAATCGTATTTAAGCCTTATTTAGGATAGCTATTTAGAAACAGTTATCTGAGATAGCTGATGATGAACAGCTACTATTGAACCCTCCCAGCAGCTATCTCAAATGGAACCTTAATGCATACCCTTATAAATATATAAAATTATATATGTACCTTCACAAATTTAGTATTTACATATACATTTATAATTATTTCTTTTTACATATATCTTCTTATAAATATTTGAAACTATATATATATATACACACACACATATACACATGTAATTTTATTGTGTGTTTGTATAACCTTTGGATTATTTTATTTTATATGTATACCCTTATAAATTATTTTTTTAACACATATGGATCCTTAACTCAATAAGAGAGGACAAGAAAAAAGAAAATATTTATAAGGAGATATGAAGAAAGAAAAGCAATTAAATGTGAGTCCATTAACTAAACAAAGCAATTATATTTGATGCTTCCTCCTATGTTAGCATAATGATCTCTGCTTTTACTAGCAAAAATAGACATTAATTTTCTAAAAATGGATGTGACAAAATAATGGCTATTACTTAATATTTCTAGTAAATATCCATCAAGATGAAATCAAAGATGTTGGCAACAAGAATATAAAACTTTGTTGGCTACAAATATCACCAAACCTAGCTCTAAATAACATATTTACTATATTTTACAACTGATGCACATCTCAAAATATTCAATAGGTGATCTATGAAACACGTTCTCGTAAGCCATTAAGGTCAAAAGAGCTCCCTCATTTCAATTACATGTATCTTTGTATCAACAAAAAACTAAAAAAGAAATTGAAAATGATTTGATGACATCATTATTATTTATTACTTATCAACATAGTTTAAGTCAAAACTGGCCTAGATGAATAGCATTTCTTATTTTTTATTATAGCAGCAAATAGCAATTTGGAGAGCATCCATTAGCGTATAAGATCATTATTATCAAATTCTTGCTACTACTCTACCAATCTAGAAAAGAAAAAAAAAAAAAAATGGAAACAATTGGTTTCAATGTCATTGAAGCATTATTATTAATATTCAATCAAAGTATGCCAAGATGGCACATCATATGGTCAATGTTAACATTATTGGAATTGAGATCAAGAAAAGTTATTATTATAATTAGCATTAGTTCATAATATTTTGTTAATACTTCCAGGGATCAAACTTGCCTTCCACAATGCACCCTACTCTTAGGTGGACTTGCTAATCATTAAGCTGTAATCATCACAATCATTCAACTAATTTTAAAACAAATACAAGAAATTAAAGATCACGGCAATGCCAACAAGGACAATGATTTTTTTTAATCCTTATAAGTAATTTTTTTAAAAAACAACTTTGACTTTTTTTGAGGAGATTATGAGAAGAATTTTGATAGTTTGAAATAGTATGTTGAGGGGATCTTGGCCGTCTGCAGGAAAGGACAATTTCTTGAATATTTATTAATGGTCAAAATATCGGGCTGAGAAATTAATACTAGACATCCATGGATGATGCTACTGTGTCATGCCAAATTTGGTCCAGTCAAACTTTCCAGGGACTGTTCAATAATAAAATAATAAGCATAAATTTTAATTCCAGGCTTGACTAGTTTCCAAACTAATCCCAAACATTACTGAAGGTAGCCTGATTAAGGTTGTAGGCAGCTAAGATTCAACTGAGGCAATATAATTACTTGTAAAATTTATTAAGTACAGTAAATAGGCTAACAATTATGCCAACCTGGATGCACTTAGCCATCTCCTATTGGATACAGATGGGCTCAAGTCTTGAGTCACTGAATTTTAGGCCTACTACTAGCAAAATTGGAGTATCTTAACCTTTAATCATAAAAGTCAGGAACCTATTTAATGAACATGATTGTTTACCCCAACAAAGCAAGAAGCTGAAGGAAAGAGTGAGAACATTGAAACAAAAAGTGAAAGGTGTGGGGAAATTCTGTAGTCATCAAATTGAACAAGTATTCTTGCGTGTTTATTCTGCTGACTACTTTTCTTTTCTTTTTTTCCCTTGTAACCAAGCTCAGTAAAGTTTTCTAGTTCAATGAAGCAAATGGTTTGCCAGCTTTGCTTTGTCTTCCACTATTCTTTTTGAAAATATGGTCAAAATTTAGATGCATGGCCTGGAAGAAGCTTTATTTTCTGCATGCTATCCCAAAGGAATGAAGGACTAGTAAAGTTTGCTGTGCTTTTGAGTAGGTAATTTGAGGATCCTCCACAATGCTACAAGACACCCATGAACAACCGATTCATTCCATGTCGTTGGGACCATCATGAGATCAAAGAGGCCTCTGCTCCACCTATCATCCTCTTGCTAGTCCAATCATATTGCCAAGGTTACTGTCAGATCATGTGCCACTGGATGATGCAAGGAAAAAGAGAGTCATTTGCGTGCAAGAGAGAACAGGCTCATGACATACTTTAATATTTTACAAGTATAATTTCGTGAAGCTAGCTGTCCATTTCAATGAGTGTAACATTCTTTTTCCACTTTGTTGAGGCATTGTCTGATCCAAGACCCATGTTAGAAAGAGAGAGAGAAGCATTTGTTGTCTAAAAGTTCTCATAGGTACCCTTCATATCAAATTGAACTGGACCCATTAAACATCAACCAAAGACAACACATAAGAGGCATCACCTAAATAAAGATTCGATTAATGACTACTTTGGATCAGAAATAATACAAAATGCAACACATCTTAGAGTACTCGAAGGTCTCAATTATGTTGGTCTTGGTAAGGTGCTGGTGAAATGATGTTTGAGATGTGAATATGCTGTGATGGTTGAGTAATTCGCATGCGTGGTGCTGATTAATGCCTGCACGAAGAGCATTATTTAAAGTTTAAGCCATGGGCCTCATGTGAGAAGCTGTATGTGGATGAAACAAAAGTAAGCAATGCAGTGGCCTAATTTAGGCAATGGCACCCATTCATAGGTGATTATTTTAGAAAGATGACAGCATGCCACACTTTGTATTCAAACTTGGATTTTTTTTTTTTTTCCTTTCAATGCACTCACATGCACCAAGGAGAGGGAGCCCACCAGTGGACCCCAAATCCTATTGATGACAATAATCTAGAGGTAAATCTGGCGATTAGACCAACAATAAACTTCATCAAACTTTGATGAACTACCTGAAGAATAAATGGAACCAAAATTGTTGAATAAAGTCTAAGATACACAGGAAACTTGAATGGAAATCAGCTGTGAGATAGCAACAAGAAATCAGACAACTCATCAGAGTTTATGGAGCTCTAACAAAGCAAAATCTTGAGGGATAAAAAGAGAAGTCATTAAAATAGCTGTCAGGTTGAGACAGGACCGTGTTGACCAGAGCAAACATGTTGTGGCCCTTCCCTCAGAGGATGATCAATTGCATGCCTTGATACGGTTCTAAGATTTATCCTTTGACAATTGGCATAGGTTCTGACAGGACAAGTTTCTCTCCTTGGAAGACAGACAAATTTATCATCCTAACTTTAGTCTGTTAGAGTTTGAATTTTTTGACTGGAAATGGAGGAAGCAAATTACTTCCCCCATGCAGAAGGTAAGAAAGAGTACAAATGGAAGAAGAGGGAGAAGAGATAACAGAGCTGGTGGAAATTCAAAACGAGATCAGACTGATAGCAGACTCAGAAAATAAAGTAACTCCCATTAAACAGTAGCAGGAATCAAGGAGGAGAGTCAGTGCCCATCCAATGCCTACACTGAACAAAGTTGCTCCCAGGTTGTTAGAGCTTGATTTGAAATAAAATGTGACTTTGATTAGGATGTCCATGTCAGACCTTTTCAGAGGATAAGATGAAAAAAATCCTTTAAGAGATAAGCCTCATCTTTATATAGATTCTACTAGAAATAGTCAATCCTAGAAATAGGGGTAGAGAACACCACACTAAATCCATCCATTTTTTCTTCTCTTCGACATCCTCTCTTGAGTTCTCATTGAAAAGCTCAGAATTTTGAGATATGAAAATCTTGGAGAAGTCTCTGGTAACTAAAAATGATGATGACCATCCATATACTTTTATGACCAATAATGATGATGACCGTCCAAAAAATGTCAAAGAACTTCAGCAATTGCAGCAAGGCAACAAAGAGACATGATATAAGCTTCCTATCTCCTTTTTTATCTCAGGCCTCTCTAAACAAAGCTTCAGGTAGGCAGCACTAGAATACAAACAATCACAAAAGTTTGTTCAAAGGAAAAAAATAGAGGACTTTTTGGAGGAAATTTTGTTTTGAGAATGCCAACTGCTAGAAGGAATAAGTGTAAGATTCTCCTCTTATTCACACTTGCAAACTTTTAAATCTCTTGGCATTGCACTCTTTCGGAAATTGTTATGTACAGATCATGTAACCAATCAGATGTGAGAATTCCTTAATATTTCTATTCCTATGTTCGACAGCTTAGACTATTTCAGATTTGCCCTTGAATTTGATCTTTGGTAATGTTGTATCATCTAGTCTACTCATACTTCCTTCAACAACTCACCTCCACAATTGAAGGCCCATTTCACAAAAAAAATAAAGAGAGAGAGAGAGAGAGAGAGAGAGGAATGGTAGGCTGCTGAGTTTAGAAAGCAAGCATTCAGGAAACAGCTTTTCAAACTTCCACTGAACAGTATGTGGAGAAGTTATTGTTAATTTTCCTCTCTTTGAAAGTCATATACAAGAACATCAGAAAACCTTGGAAGGACAACCCTTTCTAATGGATGACAATCATGAAAAAGTGCATCTTTTAGGTGCAAGTTCCATTTTTCACAATTGACCACAGCAAAAATAGCATGAAAATACTAGCAGACTTTATCTCTAAGTACTATTTGTTATATACCCCAGAACACCAGGCTAATTCTATTGATGATGCAACATAATGCATCCAGCATCCTGTTCAACAAAAAAATGCATTATTCAGTGTATTACTGAAATTTGACACAAGCTAGAAGGCAAAAGAAACATGCTGAAAAGCCATTTTGAATGATAGAAAAAGATTATATTGCACAAGGACATCAACAAAAAAAATATTACAAGATGTATAATGTGTATAGATCATGGAAAACAGATGCTGCATCACTACTTCTAAAGATAGCCATCTCGGCGGTCCTGCTCCTCAGATGCTTTATTAGCAGCTTGAACAGATTTAAACCACAAGAAGGCCTGCAGCCAAAATTGCAATCAAATAAACATAAATCAATGCTAAAATTTCAATAGTGCATAGCAAAAACGAGATAGATGCAAGTAAAATCACAACTTACTGATGTTGGTATTCCAGTAAAAGCAAAGAACCCAAGCAATGGTGCATAAAAAATGCTGTCAGAGCTCAGGACCCCAAAAACAGGTCTCTGATTAACATATTCAAATATAGAACCTATCTGTGAAAAATCATGCTGTTAGCACCTAGAATATGAGTGATTAGTGGAAAGACAGGAGTGAGGATGAGGTAGAAAATATACTGCTGCTATAGCCGTTACAGATGATGCAAGCAAATAAACATAAAAGGGTATCTCCATTGTTTGTTGAGAAGTGCTGTCATTGCCTTCATCCCGAGCCCAAGGAGGAGGTTCGTCTGAATCAGGTCTAGCCCAGGAGGGAATCTTTTCATCAGATTGACTTGATTTTGTAGAACCTTCAGTGATAGCCAACACAACAAGCCTATGTAGCAGTACACCAGATTGCTGTCCAAGATGACTTCGGCTTCTTGTATGAACAAGAGAAAGAGGTGAGGATCTGAGTCGAATTACTGGCCTCAGTCCAATGTACTTATGAGCACTTTTATTTCTTAAAGTAAGAAGACTAGAAGGGCATAGCGAAACCAGTGTAGCCATCAGCACTTTGCTGCTGCTTTTGTTTTAATGATTTTAAGCTGGAAATTGAAGGCTGCAAACAAAAATGATGCATTAGTACAACATTGCTGTTCCTAAAGCCCAGCCTGAAAATTAAGGTCTAAGCAATGGAAAGCAATCTAGTTATAGAGATCAAGTCATGAGAACCATCACTATGCTCATACTCCTCTCTACAGCATAAGTTGGATGGTGTTGATTTGAGAGTGGAGCCACATTGGCGACCTTGGCAAGTCCCTACTGCAAGTCAACAACCCTTTGCTTTTTAACCTACATCCTTTTCTGACCTATCAACAACTAAGGCTAGATATATATTTCAATGCTTTTAAAGGAATTCTCAAGTTCAACACAGTTTATATTTCAGTGTACTAGAACATTTCTTTGTTCTGTTCTTATATACATGAGAATGTGGATGTGAGCTCTTGGCCTTTAAGGTGGATGTGAGGATTGAGGAATGAGTGGCGAGTTTCCCTATTGTTTCTTGAGGCTTTAGCCATCTTGATGACTCATTGTGTATCTCATATTGTTTTCCATATGCTTATACCATGTGCTCTATATGTAATGCAAACCTTTGGTATGTTGAGAAAAGTTGTTAATGTAATTATATAAATAATAGTTTTTAACTTTAATGTACTGCTCATTATAAAGCCGGTTGTCTACACCACTGAACAATTCCTTCCAGGTATCTATAAGAAGAAATTAAAGAAAGAAATCACTACACTATTAGTTCTTCTTGTTCTTTCTTGTTGTTTTTTGCATCCTCTCTAATGACTACCTCAATCTTTCCTCATTTGGTGAAGGGAAGATTTTGCTTTGAGATCCTTATGGTCAATATATCTCTGAAACTTAGACCGGATTGTTCAGCATCATATCTCCTGTAAACGTTACTGAAGATGCACTCATTCATTTAGAGGAAAGGTCAAGATTGAAGGATTCAAAAGTATAGAATAGGGAAATCTTTTTTTTTTTTTTAATACGTCCATTAGGTTTTTTGGGTCCTAGGCTTACATATAGGAGAAACCCAAAATTATTTACAGGAAATAGACCCAGATTGTCCATGGCAATAGGATGCCTAATGCAATTCTTAATGCATCTTGATCTGATAACTAACAGACTAAGATACAAAGAATGAAAGACAGTAACAAATTATAGAAAAAGGATGTGCCTCAAAGGCATCGACAAGCTTGCACCTATGTGGCTGTGCGTCAATTTATCTCAGTTCAGATCAAGTCAATGTCTTTTTTTTTTAATTAGAAATTGGTTAATAGTGAGTAACAGATCCAGTTAATGTCTACTTGCTACCAGAGATCCGTGCAGAAGAAGATGATGACAACCACATATCTAAGGGCTAGTGACAAATCCTCTCCGTGGGAGCAACTAAAATTTTGAGAAAAACATATAATAAATCAAAAGTTCGTCGCATTAGCATGGCACGCATCAATTCTCCAACAAGCAACAAACAAAAAGGTTCGAATCATCTTTTCCTTATTCAAAGATTCTTCATCCATTAACAATCACAAAAGTCCAGATCATTTTTAATCAACAAAAAATTCACATAAACATCCACGCTGTTCATTTTTTTTTCTTTTTTTTGGTCCATTCCATCCAAATTTAGCACTCAATCAAGTCTGACCCAAAATTCTCATCCAGATACGATGATCAAAAATTTCGGAGAGATGTAGACTAAAATTATCAAAGCAAGCAAGAAAGAGAGGAATGGAATGAACAAGAATTACCTTATCTCCTTTCCCAAGATTTATTTTTATTTTTTTCTCTCCCCGATGGGCTCGAAACTGGGAGGATAATTCGGAAAGATATTATGCTCTTCCGTGGCTGGCTCCCGTCGGAGGACGCAGATGAGGAGGAGAGGAGGCGAGGGTGCGAGTTTGGGTGCGGATTCGGTGGGCCGTGCGGGTTGCAGTCCACCGAATCCACCCAACGGATGGATGCCACGTGAGCCCTAATCCATTGTAATTAACGGGGAGACCGGTCAAGTGAAATGTCTGCCTTGAAATGAGATCATTCCAATACCTGGTAATCGTTGCCACGAGATCTTACTTGTAGGTGTTGATAATTTAGTTATTTGGTATATTAAATTATTCTTAATATATTTTACAACTATTATTATTTTTTATTACTATTTTACATTTATTAATTATTATAATATTATTTAAATAAAATAAAAATATTTTTATAATATTATTATATTTATAGTATATTTATAATTATAATAATAAATCATATTATTATAATATAAATTTTATTATATTAATAAAAAATAATACCGAGTGTTTTTTTTCTATATATAGATTAGAGATATTTTTGACTTTCGAATCTCAATTCAAAGCTACCATTTTAAGAAAATTTTGAATGCGTGTCAAAAACAAATATAAAATCACTAAGTTGGATTATTATTTTTGAAGTAGAAGCAAACTAAAATTATTACCGCATAGGATTACTGATGTAACTGAATGCAATGATTTTATTATTTTCATCCAAATAATTAATGATCCTTGGGCATTGGCATGTTTGAGGGAGGAAGAAAATTAGTATTGGCTAGAGGTGACAAATATTATCAACATATCACAAATGAATTGAATCAATTTCAAAGTATAATAATAAATGAGTTACTTCGAATCTGATCCATTTGTTAATTAGATTAGAAATTTAAACTCAAATCTGATATGTATATATCAACATATCACAAACCAATTGAATCAACTTTAAAGTATAATAATAAATGAGTTACTTCGAATCTGATCCATTTGTTAATTAGGTTAGAAATTTAAACCCAAATCTGATATGTATATTACATGAATTATACAGACCCATGTAATCTATATAGCTTATTTTTGCCAATTCAATAACAAAGTAATTATATATTTAAAATCAAAACTAAAGTAATTGTATATATCCATTCAGTATAATTTTAGTTATCTCTTGTTCATTTTCATTTAACAATTGAATCATGTATGATGATAAAATGATAGTTTGTTAAGGAGTGATTGTCAACTTGGATAAATAGGTTTGGCGAGTCAAGTTACCACGAATTAATATGTTTAATAATTAGATAAATTACAAAACAATTTTAGAGTTATGTATAAATTCATTACTTGGCTTGGTTATAAATCGTATCATCTAACAGGTCAATTAGATTTTGATCTGAATTCTTTTACACTCAATTCAAATCTCTTTAACTTTATATCGGATTTGAGCTATGTTCTTCTGTAGCATCCAAAATTACCATGTCTAGCATTGATATTAAAGATCATCAGCCCACTGATCATGGAGGCTACGACTTGATTATACCAACAAAATGTGATAATTTGATGGCAAATAGAACGTATGAGTTGATTAATTGGGACCATCTTCCCATTTAAGCGTGGATGTGCGATCTTAGAACACTAGGATTCATGCTGCTCACCTTCATCCATCGTTGCGATACTGAACACTAAAACTGATGCATCGATCAACAATATATAAATTATGTAAGATTTTCACTCTTTTAGCTTAAAAACTTTGCGCTCAAGGAATTATTTCAGAACTAACGCTCGTTAGGCTTCACACGCGTTTTCCAGTGCCACGTTACCTTGAAGGCTGAAACCATGCCTTTTATGAAGGAATGGCAACCCGACCATTTGTGTCTCGTCAGAAGTAAAAATTTTATATTATATTCGTGCCTGTAATTGTTCATTATTTGTTGTACTCATCCCACACTTTCTTCATTCCAACTATTCATTATTTTAAAATATTTTTAAATTAAAACAAGTTTAATTAATTCAAATAAATTTTAAAGTTTAAAAACATAAAATAAATCATATAAATTTTCCAACCACTAATAATATCAATAAATATAATCAAACATTTAAATAATATTTTGATATATTTTAAGTTTTCATAATATCAATAAAAAACATTAAATAGAAAAAGCATATAGTTCATAAGCAATCTTTACAAGCAAACTGTATAAAGAAAAAAAAATAAATGTGTCTAATAAAAATAAAATATTAGCAAAAAATATAATATTTAATTTTTTTATTTAAATTATTAATATTAATAAATAAAAGATAATTAAAATAATTTGTATTAATAAATATAATAGGCATGAGATAGAGCTAATTAAATTAAGGCAATAAAAATTTTATATTCATGATGCATATTATTATATATTTTTGTATTTATATTTATTTATTTATTTTAACTCATACTTGCTCCCAATGAAGTGAAGGTTGATGAATTCGAAGGAAATTATCATCTCTACTTTTAGTTTATAATTTTCTTTTTTTTTTTTTTAAAAAAAGGGGGTCAAGACGGCCATGGTTAGCTTTAAAAAAACAAAAACAAAAAAAAAATCATTCGAGGTAAATTATTTAGCGGTCATCTAAACATACATCAAATTTTAGATACAAAATTTACATCATAAACATCCCGTTTCAAGATATAACCGCTGTGATTTGATTCGTATAAATATTATTTTTTAATATAATATAATAACGTAACCAGTTATCCTGAACGGAAGATTTCATTACATATAAAATATTAATAACGATTAAATATATTAATATTAATATTATTAATTTTATTATATATTAAATAATAAATTTTATTGATGGTCGAAACGTCAATCCAGAAAACTTTTAAAAAATTACACTTAAAACTATTTAAAAATATAATAATAATCAGATTTCTATTATACGTTATATTATTAATATTTATTTATTGTACACCAGGCTATATATATATATATATATATATATATATATATAAAATAAAAATTTCAACCTCAGGCATAGATTCATCCTGTTCGGAACGCAGCATTTCCCCCTCCCAGTCCTACTGTCGTCTCCTCCGCGTCGCTCGGCTCACCTCCCGCTTCTCTCTCTTCTCCAAACCCTAGAAGAACGCGACCGTCGGAGCTCTCGAGATCGTTGCTTCCTTCTCGACTCCCTTGCTCTCGTGCCGCGGCAGCGGTTCTGTTCGCGAGCCATGGGTTCCGGTAAGCGATCTTTCCCTCGTCAGCATCTTCCCAGTTTTGTCGCGAAACCCTAAGATCTTTGATCCCCTTCGAATCATTCGATTCAGGCTATCCCATAGAAATCTTTCTCGAGGGCAATTGTTTATCATCGGTGAGGGTTTTTCCACTATTCTCTACCTTTTCTTCGCGTAAATCTTGTTGGAGAAACCGGCATATATAATTATAGCTACGTCTATGCTAAATCCCAATCTCGCAGTGACAGTCGCTCTCGGATTTTTTTTTTTTTTTTTTGGAAATTTAATCGTGGTGATTGTTGTGACCTTTTGTGTTGGTTGTGATTTTAGATGCGGATATGGAGGATTATGGGTTCGAGTACTCCGATGACGAACCCGAGGAGCAGGATGTCGATATCGAGAACCAGTACTACAACTCTAAAGGTTGTCATATTTGTGCTTCTCATCGCGTTCATATTTCCTTTTTCACTTCCATCTTATTTCCTGTGCCACATTGTATTTTCCCGTTATCTTGGTCCTGGAACAGATGCTGATGTTTGATGTCTTTGCCTCGACCATGTTCTTATTCGCTCCATTTTTTTTTCGCTGGAGAGAAATTACGTGTTACAGTCGAAGATGTTTAATGCGGCTGTCTGCATTCTGTGAAATATCTGGATAAACAAAAGACCTCCAAATAGCCCCCACTCTCGCTCTTTGTTATAAGCATTTCCCCCCTTTGTCCTGATTATAGTTCTAACCTAATGTTTTGATACACCTTTTCAAATATTTGGTGATTGCAAATATTCTATATGTTGTTTTTCCTCAGAACATTTCTGCATTTCATTGAATACTTCTCATTCCTAAACATGTCTTAATTTTTTTTTTAAATTTGTTTTTCTATATTTTTTACTTTTATTTTTATATTTTCCATCATTTTTCTTGTTTATTTATGCTCATTGTTGAACTTTTGCCATTGGTTGATTTGCCCTAAAGTCTGATTTTGTCCATAGGTTGTCGTGCAGATTCTATTTTAGTGTGCTTGCTGAAATTGGCTCTCCTGTTTTGTCATCATTGAGTCTGCTTCTCTTAGTTTGTTTTGAATGCCCAACGGCGAACAATTTTTACTTGCTCTTATTGAAATACAAAATGAGTCCACGATTGAAGTCATGTGCAGACTTTTTATACGGTCACGTTCACATGCTCAAACATTATGCTGCAATTTGGTATTCTAATAAATTCGATGGGCAATTTACATCTTTATTTCAACTAGTTGGCATCCCTCTCCACTCTAAGAGAGGTTAGGTTTCAAACCATGGTGATGGTGCCCCCACCATGTTTCTCAAAAAAATAAAGTAGGCACGTTCATTGCATGTTTAAGCTTAGCAAAATGCATCGAACGCTTCAATTATAATTTTAAATCAATTTCATAAATTTAACTTAATGAACTGGTCTCTTCTGTTTTTTGGCACAAAAGAACCTTTGGTTTGCTCATCGGTAGCATGTTCTGAAATTCAGAGAATTCCTTATTCGTTTATAGAAATTCATCTCCATATTCATCTTTGTGGTGCTGGATATTTTGATAGTGAAGTGAGATTCATCTTTATTAATAAACTTACCTTTTATGATAATTGCCCCCCTTAGTGTATTTTTGTCTTTCAGTTTTTTCTCTTAGGTTCATATAGCTGATTCAAGTTAAATATAAGTTGAAAAAAGTAAGATGGATAAAGTGAAAAACAAATTTTGTAGAAGGTATAGGTCTCAAAAATTTATAAATATTTTTTTGGGCAATGGCATAAAAATATAGCAAATAAACTGAAAACTGGGAATTGATTATAGAATTTAAGTTAGAGAGGAACATGTAACTGAATATGGTTACATAGGCGAGAATGGTAAGATTTTTTTTTTTTTTTGTAATTAGAGATTACCTAAATTATAGTATAATAATTATATTCTATCTTATATGAACGAAAAACTAATTGTTTATAAAAAGGTTACAATGGTAATAATTAAGGTTTTAAATTCTGTGGGATGGGCTCGTTCTGATTTCTCCATGAAACAAAATGCGCCGCTATTTCACCGTCCTGACATCTTGGAAGGGGGATGTACTAGGATATACTGATTAGGATGCTGGGATAATAGCAGAATGATGTTGTCTCGACACTCGAAATGGTAACATGTCTTGGTGTCCAACGTGATGTTCCGTTGGGACTTCAAACTATAGTGATGCTCATTCTTATATTTGCAATATCGGAATTGAATAAAAACATATACATTTAAGTAGGATGAGAAAAATAAAGCCAATGTATGCCGAAGATAAAGGAAATACAGAATATAAAAATCTTTGCAATTAAAAATTTTAAACTATAATTTAGTGTCCAAAAGTCAAGGGAGAATAAAAAAATGAATAAATGAACAAAATCAAACACTATATTTTATCGAAGTTGTTAAACAATTTATTTGCACAATTAGTTTTGCTGCCAATATGATACCATACATCTAATAAAAGTACATGATGAACTCAGGGGATCTGATAATTGCGGTAGGTAGGGGTTTTAGTAATATAATACAGGTGGAAGAACTAATAGAATAAGCAAAAAATGAACTAATGAAGAAGGAAATTAAGGTTGAGGGGGTTTTCATTTACATTGAAGAGGTTGTGGAACTAATAAATAACGGTAAAGGAACTAATTAAGGTTGAGAGGAATTTTAGGGAGGGATAATGGTTTCTAAAACGAGAAAGCTAGGTGTGGCATCAAGAGAGATGGATAAGGGACAACTAGGCTGGCAAATAAGGAATGTTTTGAGGCGAGTTGGGAGATATTTTCTTACTAGACAAGGCAAAATGGAGGAATTGTTTCCATCATTGAAAGATAAGATCAGGGGAGAGAGAGGCTTGGTTTGGTTGAGCAGAGCATATTCCTAGTTATACTTTAGTCCCTGTTTGTATGGTTTTGGTACCCATAAGCGACCAACTAAGGTAAAGAAGTGATGTAGAAAGAGATGGGTTGGGAGGGGTGGTTAAGAATGAGGAAATGGTTTAGGTTGTCATACCCAGTGATTGCAACCTAGAAACAAATGGTGGATGTGGATGTGCAGATGAGATATGATGCTACCCTGATTTCGCACTTGTTCTCATTCCAGATGCAGGAATAAGTGCCATACAGGCGGGGTGTCAAATCTCATCCGTTCCCCAAGGTCCTCTATATATATTTTTTTTCTCTGCTGTGATTGTGAGATATGGCGATCTAAACCCATTCCTAAGAATGAAAGGAAAGAAAGGGAAGAGAAACATGGTGTGAGCGATAGTAGACATGTGATGCAAGGGACTAACCAGGTGACTATCGAGATGATGTAGGCTGCATGAGGAAATGCTTACAGCACTGCCATATATATATATATATATATATATATATATAATATCACTTAAATTTTTTGGGAGTGATGGAGGGCTGACACTGTTTGGACACAATATGACATGGCAGGACATGTAGTGGCACTCCAAATATGGAATGTTTAACTTACAACATGAAGGAGTGTTGGTATCTGGCACTGTTTCTTTGGCATTTTCTGTTAAGAAATTGCGGTTAACTACCCTTTAATCATCAACTATGTTTTTGTTAGACAAAATTAGCATAAATTATAAAGTGTGTAGGCTCTTCTAGTGCACCATCATGCTTGTATCTTGTTTGCTTTGATGTTATATGAATGTAAACTGTTCAACTTAGCCATTAGTTAACATAATTTATATATATAATATCATTCACTTAGATTGTTTGACGAGCAAACCCTACTCAAATGCTTGAGCAGACCTCAATTTGTATAGAAAATAGGTTCAGCCTAATTTTTTGAGCAGATCAATATTTAGCCAACAAACATCTAATCCCCAATGGCGGGGACAAGGCTTTGTGGTTATAATTATGGTTATGCTATGATCAGCTCAACAAACCCCCAATTTAAATGTGGTTCACTTGCTGTTGAGTACACTACAGTAACCAGTTTGCGATGTGGCTCATATCCATTCTATATTAAAGCTGCCACATCGCTGCTTGGGCTTGTAAGAAGTCTATTGGTCATACCCAAATAATTTTAACATGTGCAGTAATGATGGGACACCCGGTTTTGTGAGAATCTTAAATGTTTAATTTATAAAGGGTGTTAAACATGTGAATATTAAGCATGAATCCATTATCTTCTTAATAAATCCATTATCTACAAGAATGCTATTGATCATGTGGTTTTCAAATTTGGCAAAAAATAGGTGGGCTTATTGTCTCTACCACTGAGTGATGGAATCAAGGGTTAAGAGCATCTTACTTAAAACATGGAGTTTGAAAGATGAAATGTTAGGTCAAATTTAAGTTTTACAAATGATTCTATTAAAATTGTTCTTTGAGTGTGTGAAGATTGCAATTAATGCGAGAATGTGATTTGGGACAGCTAAGAGGAACTCCAGTATTTTGTGGGGGATCTGTATATAAGGATCTTAGTTGCTAGAGTAGGAGTGGTTGCTGGATCATGTGCAAGTTTAGGTGTGGGGTAGCGGATATTTGAGAAACACATGAAGCAAGTGCAAGTGTGAGATTCTCAGAAGATTCTGAAGCAGGTGCGTCACCCTATATATAAGATTCTGGCTACAAAGGTAAGGAGGGGAAAAACGCAAATGATGCATATAATGGTAGGGATACAAATTACTGGCCAGGTTTCTTGGTGCATATTCATGGGTACTAAAAAATGTATGGCTCAATTTCTTTAGCTTTTCAACTGAATAAATATGGTTGTTAGTGTATGTGATAATCCTAATTTGTCCTTATGTGACCCTTGATCGAGTGCTGTAGACAAAAGTCTGGGTTTTGTTCTACAAAAGTTTGAAGATGACCTAAAGCCAACTTAAATCTAATAAGTTAGCAAACTCCTAGGCAATGTACCATTTCACATCTAACTTGGACGTGCTTGTGCTGTTTTAGACTGGCTTTGTTTACCTCCTTGAATGAGGTTACCACATGATAAATCTTGAAGAGGTGTAG
The DNA here is from genome assembly GCA_017589505.3 of Metroxylon sagu. Lineage (NCBI taxonomy): Eukaryota > Viridiplantae > Streptophyta > Magnoliopsida > Arecales > Arecaceae > Metroxylon > Metroxylon sagu. The sequence goes on from JACVBY030000650.1 coordinate 1,750,597, forward strand.
AAGTGGTAGAGGATGTAAAAAAGGCACTAAAATAATTGTGGTAAGTACATGACATTGTTACAAGTTATCTAATTAAGATTTGGGCCATTGGGCGGCCGTGCATAAGAAGTATAAAAGTGGCGGTAAAGGAATGCTGTTAATGGGGTATTAAAATAACTAAAAGTGAGCTATGTGGTTGGTGCTATCCAAAATTTATTAAATCCTTTATGAAATGCATATCTGACCTTCTATTGCGGTCTTTTACTTAATGTGATTATCAGAAACTATGCAATCGATGTGGCTTCTGTATTATCAATCTTATTGTGACCTCCATTTGGGTTAGTTCCATGAGCCAAGAGATGTAAATAATTCATGGATATTTGAGAATGTTTTATGATCATAGGTTGACATCATGCAGTTCCTAACCAACAAAAACCTTGGGCAATGAAGATTGCCTGCCTTGAGACTTTGAATGGCTCACATGGCTTTAGATATGTGGATATCTTAACTGGAAGTAATAGTATCCAAGGGCATCAAAGCAAAGATAAACGCCAATGGATGTTATGAAATTTCAAATGAGATTCATACCCTAGTTCTAGTGGAGATCCATAAGGTCACTTGTATAGTTTTGATCACAGATTTCATATTCAATAATCCTGAAAAAGGACTATACTGTGTCATGTTTGTTATTGTTATGTTATCTATGTGAAAATCACATTATCATGGTAATTTTTTTTTTTTGGGACTGGTGTTTAAAGCTTTTTTTTTTTTTTTTTTTTGTTGGGGGTGGGTGGGGGTGTTAATCTAAGTATTTCATAAATAAACAAATCTCGAGTCATGTTTTGACTAGTCTGTCAGTCCAAAGATCATGGTTTAGGTTTAGATGTTGGGGCATTTGTGAAGTTGTGAACATATTTTTCAGTAATTAAAAGCTTGTGATTTGCGGACTAGAAGGTGCTTAGGTATTAAAATTCAGTAAATGGTGACCTGATCTGATCTTTTATGATATTTTCTTCTCTAACATGTTGGAGATGGTCAGATGGGGCTAAATTATGACCTATCTGATCTGATGGTACATGGTTAAAGTATCTAGATAATCAGTTTCTATCGTTCTAGAGTTGTTGAAGGCTTTGTTCATCTAAAGCTTCAAAATGCTTCTAACATAAGGTTTATAGCTTCGTTATATTGATTGCTAGGGTTCCTCTGAATTGTTAGAACAACAATGAATATAAGGAGAAATGATGTTGAAGATATCAACAAAAAAGTTCAGGAATGAGGTGCAAATAGATGAAATGTTTGAGAAAGAAATGAAAGGATTGTAATACCCCAAATAGTCCCACATCAGATGAGAAAGAAATGTTTGAGAAATTTATAACTCAAATTCATTTGCTATCCGTTAATTTGAACTCGAGTTTTTAAGGCTACGTGAACTCAGTCCACTAACAAATTAATTGAACTAGCAGATGGATTTGAGGTGTTACAAATGGTATCAGAGCTGACCTGAACGTATAGAAGTTAGTGTACAGAAAGAAAGGGCTACCCATTGAATAGTAATAGAGGAAGTCTCATTATGGCGTAGAATCACCTTTGCAGTACCAATAACCTCACTTGAGGTTGGTTCTGGGCTTGATAAGGAGGGGGGAGATTGTAATACCTCGAATAGTCTCACATCAGATGGAAAAAAAATGTTTGAGAAATTTATAACTCAAGTTCACCTATTACCATTAACTTGGACTCAAGTTTTAAGGCTACGTAGGTTCAGCCTGCTAATTGATTAATTGAGCTAGCAAGTGGACTTGGGGCGTTACAAGAGTCACCTGGTACATCTACTTGTTTACACAGTTTCATAAGAGTTGATGCATTTTTATCTGGATTAAGACAAGATAGTGAGTTTGATAATGGTTGCATGGTTAATTGTAGATTGTTTTATGAATTCTATCTGATCGGGAAATTTACAGTTTGATCATGTTGATGCATTGTACTTCATCAAGCTCTTTGCTGGCAGTTATTTTTTTCCCCAATTTGACAGAGAAGGCTGAGATGATAGTATTTATTGCTTGCCAAAAATGAGTTAACAGTGTTGGTTCATGATGGCTTTCTAGCAGACTTCAGTGAAGGGGTTACAAATCCGGTAAGCCATGAAAAGTAACAAAGATTGGTCTCCTTGGAAGAAGATCATCACTGAGTAAATCATGCAAGAATATCTGAAGAAGCAAGTAAATTACACGATTTAGGGAAGTGAAAATCCAATTATCACTGTGAGAGGCAGGGAGAATTTCTAAACATTATTTACTCAAGTTGGCAAAAATAGATGCAGGGAAGTAAGCAAAGCATCCATAATCATATCATTACATAATGGAACTTGTATGGTCATAATTCTGTATCCTTGATGTTACTGCATTCATGCTGGAAAGCTGGACCCCAAGCTTTTAGTTAGAATGTATCCAATTGGCATTTGGTGCCATCTCATTTTATGTTCAAATTTGCTTTTATTAATTTCAGATACGGCATTTTGGTTCAAACTCTTAGACAAAATAAGTTTCCAGCCTGGGATTCTGCAAGTAATGGTGTTTCAATTTTTTTGGTTTTTAGTTCCTCTCTAGGATTTTTGGGATATGTTGTTGCTTTCTTCTTTTGGAACAACTTGTTGCTGACACATGTTCTCAGGATCATCTTAATCTTGTTCTCTTGAGTTTTGGGAAGAATGCAGGGTGCTGTTGTGGAAATTTGAAAAACTAAAATTTGAAAGAACTAAGAGTAATGATATGCTAGCATACAAAAATAATAACAACAAAGCCTTAATCTCAAACTAGTTGGGGTCAACTATATGAATCCTTTTTCTCTAATGTCAATCAGCATTCTAACTTTTTTGCGTAGGATGATTGGCTGATTGCTTTGAAGGCATAAAGGTTTTATTGAAACTAAGGTAGAAAAAGTATCACAATATTATCTTTGTCAGAAACAACGATTTATATGGGAGTTTCAAGCGAAAAACGTGGAAGATGGCATATGGTTTGAATGTAAGTTTTGTTTGAGCTTGTTAAAGCTCCATGAATTATTTGTTTTTTGAAGGGTGTTTTACATGGACTATAGCTTTTGCCTTATTGAGGTTCATTTCTCTGGGTCAACCCTAACATGACTTGCAAAATGATTCCTTTATACCTGTGATAAGTTTGAAAGTTATAGCATCTACATAAATGCAATTGGTTACCTCCACAGCTGCATGAATTTATTATCACGATGTTTGTGGGTACAACTTTAAGATTTATTATATTTATATATAAAATTTTAGCTCCTGTATATCTACTTATCCAAATTCAAATATTAGGGATGCACCTTCAAGACTCTTGCATGGAGCTTTATCTTCTTGAATTTAGATCAAAAGAAATGATTGTACATTCATAACTTTCTTTCCTAAGATAATTCATGAATGTATATAGCTACTCTTAATTCTTGTCAAAAATTTTTACTAGAACTCTCCTCTTCCAATTATATCTCTCTTCCAGGGGTAATTTGTTGGGGGACCATCTGGTTTGTGATAACATATGCCATGCTAAGGGTAGATCTCCAGTGCTAGTTGGTGAGGTGGACACAAACCAGCCATGGTCTTTGCTAATTAGAATTGATTTTAATGTACGGGGATTAGGATTATGTTCAACAATAAGTGGGTGGTTAAACATGTCACCTCAAACTTGCCTGAGTTTTGATCAATGGAGAAGAAAATTTTATTGGGAATCTCTCACAAGTTACATTAGGAATTCATTCTCCTTTCCCTTGCAAAACGTATTGTAAGCTTACAATAAGATGGTCCCTTGCTGCCAACTCCAACATCATGAAAGGATTTGGTTTTCTAGCTTTGAACTTCTTAGTTCTCCACTACAGGTTAATGGCAATTCATATTTTATGAGCCCTGCTTTCAACAGATAGCATAAAGGGGTGGATCCTAGTTGCTTTTAGTCATTGAATTAATCTCACATTGAGTGTTTTATTTTAGGATGAACAATGATAAGAAAACTAAGATTGCAGCCATTGCAGTTGAGTGTGACCAAGATTAATTCCCTATTAAAAATTCTTGAGGATTGGCTGATTGGATAAGACTTCATCTTCAAGGTGAATGGCTATAAGTAGTCTCACACCAACTTAAGTCTTTTGTTGGTTCATTTTTAATAGCTTAAAACCATAGGTTTCCTTGCATCAACTTTTGGCATATGTTGGTTTATTTTCCTCCACTGATGGAGCTAAGTGATTTTCACCCTTGTTACTTCTGTAGGCATATCTGATACCGCTTGACATCACATATTTACCAATCCATCTTGCCATTTATTTGTTTATAATGGATCGAATGGATGTCTAGATTATGGAACACATTGCATAAAAATTTAAAGTAGTGCTTCGTTCTTTGCACATTTGGCCTTTTTTGAGTTAATGCGAGATTTTTGTCCATGTTTGTCTCTTCTTACATTTCAAACAATGTTTCTGCAGGTTTAGTAGAAACAGATCCAGAGGGAGCACTTGCTGGTTTTGCTGAAGTAGTTCGCATGGAACCTGAAAAAGCAGAATGGTGAGCATTGTAGAATGTTATGTCTGAACTCCCTTGTAACTGCTATATGATCAATTGCGGAGATGGAAGCATGCTTAGGTTCTTATTTGGACTTAATCCCTCTTGCCTCAGTAGCAGCATATATATGATACCTTGTATCAATTGAAAGTTCTTATTGTCACATCTGCATGGGGATGGAAACATGCTTAGGATCTTATTTGGACTTATCCGTCTTGCCTCAGTGGCAGCATATGTATGTGCCTTGTATCAATCGAAAATTCTTGTTGTCACATTTGCATGCATTTGTGCATATGTCAAAGCCATGCACTCTGATGCAGCAAAAACTTTACCTGAAGTACAGCTTTCTGTTGTTTATAAATTTGTTTCTATCTGGATATGTGCTATTGCATTTCATTAAGAAATTTAGATTCTGACAAGGTTAACATACCATGTATTCTCTGGTTTTCTTAAACTGAGCCATGTGTGAGATATAGGTTTTATTGATGCTCTGCAAATGATTTGGTGGGTGTGATTACACTTCCTTTTTTCAATAATAAAATGTTGATGCAGCAAAGAACATTTTCTTCTTTGATCAAAAAAATTTCGATGCTGTTTGCTTAGTTGACAACTTTTTTACCCTAATTAACCAGGGGATTCAAAGCTCTAAAGCAGACTGTCAAGCTCTACTATCGACTGGGGAGGTATAAAGAGATGATGGAAGCATACAGGGTGATGCTGACATACATCAAATCAGCTGTTACACGTAATTACAGTGAAAAATGCATAAACAACATAATGGATTTTGTTTCTGGCTCAGCAAGCCAGAATTTTAGTCTTCTGCAGGAGTTCTATCAGACTACGCTGAAGGCTCTTGAAGAGGCAAAGAATGAGGTTAGGAGTCATTTTGTACTTTACAAAAACTTTTAGGCCTCTCACACAGACACATATAAAGAGTCTCACAGAATGCACAACTCTTATAACGGTTCAATGTATTTCTTATTTGGACCTGAATTCTATGCAGAGATTATGGTTTAAGACAAATCTTAAACTTTGCAAAATTTGGTTTGATATGGGTGAATATGGACGGATGAACAAGGTACTGCTATAGGTTTGATGTCTTCAGTGTCTTTCTCAATATTGCATAGTTTAAGTAATTGTTCCTTGGGGACACCCAGATATTGAAGGAACTTCACAAATCTTGTCGAAAAGAGGATGGAACTGATGATCAGAAGAAAGGCACCCAGCTTCTGGAAGTCTATGCTATTGAGATTCAGATGTACACTGAAACAAAGAACAACAAAAAACTCAAGGTAAGATAACACTGTAGTGTCACTCAAACTGTTTGATCTTTTTTCTTGTTCCAAAAGAAAAATGCATTCACTTGAAGGCCATTTCCCTTGGTTATTACTGTTCTAGAATGCAGATGATTTATAGTGCCTAGATTATCATTTGTTACATGATGCCTTCCTTGTGAGATGTAATTTTTTATTGCTAGATATGAGCTTGAATAGAAATTTTCTTTAGTGAATATTAAATATCCTTCTTGGTATCTTGGCTAAATAATTTGAATCACTGATTCATATAAGATTCCTTAATTAGATTTCTTCAGAAATGTAATAATGCAATTTGATCATATGACTACTTCTGAATCATGGTTCTCGGATTTGATGTTTTAACAGAGTTTTTCTTTTAATCAATTCATCTCTATCATTATATACCATTCCATCTTTATCTAGAATGTTCATTATTTTAGTTCGGTTACACTTGTGAGAAAAAAATGATTTGGTAGCTCCTCAATCCTTTGACTTAGTGATCAGAGTCACACCTAAAATGCTAGCACTGATGAAATTCAAGTCCTTCTAATATGACTTCTATTACAGAAAAGCACCTGATTTATAGGGCAAGCATTAGAGTTTCAAATCGTATGCATGCAGGCCAAATGCTGACAAAATGCAACGTATTATATTGGAAATCAACCATGCCCGAAGTTATGTTTTTGACTAAGCTACATTAGGAGAACATCCTCTTCTGATTGCATTATAGTGATGAACAGTCTTTAATTGTTTCAAAGCAGAAGCTTTTCTCCAATGCAAATCTAGCATCTTTGGGCCTGTTCGGCATCATTGTTGTTTTTATGTTTTTTTTTTTGTTCTCTCTATGATTAGCAAAATATCACATGGAAATTGATGTTGAAAATAACATTTACATAAAACTTCTGCTATCCCTTTTTTTTCTTGCTCTTTTTTTTTTTTTTTTTTTTTTTTTTTTGAAATCGATGAATATTTGCTACCAAAAGCTTTAAAGATTTTATGAACAATTTGAGAAAAAAAGAGTTTCATTATACGTTTTGTTCAATCTACTTCATTTTTCTTCTTGGGCTTTTTGAAAGCGAAAACAGAAAACAAGAGCAAATACCAAATTGGGACTTAGTTAATCAAGTTTATTGCTGGTATACACAACTTGTATGTATGCAATCTGTGATTTAAAGAATGTACTTATGAACTGAAGTAGCATAAACTTAAGTCAAGGCATTGAAGGCGGACAATGAGCTCAATTCCAAAGCTAAAACTTTTATATAAGTTACTCTAAAATACCACAATTTCGACAGAGGGCAAGATATATGCATGAATCACATGATCATCACATAAATGATGCAAAGTACTATATCTAATATTGGATGCCAATAATGGTCTTTTGAGGATTGATTGGAGACTTGCTTATGTTTAAGATGCACCAATAGCATTTGGGCATATGGCCACATGGGAGAATAATTTAGCATGTCTCTTAGATTAAATGTTCATTTAAATTCTTTTCCACCTCCAATCTTGAGTAAAATTTTTGATGAGTATTGGAAATCTAACTTGTCCAAGTGAAATAATGTAGCTCTGGAAGGTTTTAGTTAAACACAAGTCTGTTCATATAGGATGCTAAGCTGCACTGACTGGTATGGTGATTATTCACCAAGACAATGTAAGATGATGCAATAGCTACTATATGATAAGCTTTTCATATAAAATGGCACTTAAATTCTTCATTTATTATGTGTTGATTCTTAAATAATGGATGCACGTGGGGTCTTCATTCATACATATGACGTTTCTCAATTACAGCAACTTTCACTTTTCTTGCATTTGTTTTGTCTCATTTTACTTTTAGTCAATTCTAGGCTGTTTGGGGTCTATTTGGGTGGCTACACTGTCTTGTTTGGACAGAAATGGAAATCCGGATTTCAATCTCGTGGGATAAAAACCAAGTAGTTTTTAATCCTGTCCTGTGCTTGGATACAGCGAAGACAAATAAACTTCTGAATTTTTTTTAAAAATTTTAATACTATATGGTATTAAGTTTTCCTATTGACTAGCATGCCTTTTTTTCATCTATAATTGATATGTAGATCTAAGAAAGGTTGAAGGTTCCATATATGCATTCCTCATTTGAACACAAGGATATAATGCTTTAATTGAAATGTCTAATTCACAAGAACTTTCCCAACCATTTGAGGGTTTCTTTTGCATTAAATTTGTTAAATTCAGTTAAGTCCAGATGTGAAGGACCCATCCTGTTGTCTATCACTTGGGAAAATGAGAATAAAACATCATATCACAAATAGGGGTCTCAAATGAACGAGCTATTCAAGAGCTAGATCATGTTCAGCAAACTAGCTGAGCTGCCGGATTTTTGAGCTGAAATATTAATGAGCCAAGCTCGAGTTAGGTTCAACTTGTTTGTTTTTAGGTCGATATTGTTCAAATTCTTTTTTTTTATAATAAAAGTACATAAATATTATATGAATTGAACAAATAATATATATTGTAGATGTGATATGTTTAAAAGAATAGTGACTGTTATATGTTAATTCAACAGTTAAATCATATATTTATTATTCAGTCGGTTGTTGGATCAAAATCCAACATGTGAAATTTAGAGTGAGTTTAATGCTTAAAAGAACCAAGAAGCTTAAGGGTCTCTTGCTTACACTGCCGCATTTACTAAATCCCTCTCTTCTTCCCTTATCTACTGCCCCCACATCTTCCAATCGTCCTTTCCCTTTTCCTCCATTCTTGGTTGAGATTCAGGTTGGAGATTCCATGGTCTCTAATGGCATAAAGTACTTGCTTCCATCAGGTTTCTAACCTTGGAGAGATTTCAGTTGAAGATCCAGTGGTGTATGGGCTCGACAAATCAGCATCCTTGAGGGGTTTCCTAGATCTCCCCTTATGGCCTTCTCTTCTACCTTTGTCCCCAAGCTACTGCATGGGCTCCACCACATTCTCATCTACTGTTGCCCCCATGCCGTTTCATGTACTCAACCACTAGCCACAAGGCTTCATCCCTCCTTTGACATTGTGGACTGAGAGATCTATTTATCTCATCAAGTACGACAAGATCTAACCGAGCAGGTTCCGAGCAACACTCTTTGTTGGTGTTCTAAAGGAGCACCAGCAGGCTTTGAGCTTAGACTAGTTTAGCAAGCTTGAGCTCAGCTTAATTTAGTTTCCTAGCTTGAGCAAAGCTGAGCTCAAGCTTGCTCGACTGTATATGAGTTGAGCTAGAGCTCATCTTTCAGAATTTTGAGCTGAGTTGAACAAAGTCTAGCTCATTTGTGTTCGGCTCGTTATACCCGAAATCAAAAAAAAATTATAACAAGCATTCCTTTGATTTTCTTAATTAAAAAGAAGAGGTTGAAAGCATTCATTGTTTTTGTAAAGAATAAACCTATGAGGAGGTTTCCCTTTTCTTTAATGATTACGATCAATCAATATATTATTACATTATTTTCTTCTCAAAAAAAATATTATTACATGTTAATTTGCCATCAAGTTAATGATGCCTCTTCTTTGATCTTAGTGAAGAAGGGGGTGGGGGGATGTTTTATCCAATAAAACAGAGCCACCCCTCTCACTTGTCTTCTTCCTCAGCTCCTCACTGGTTGCTTTGCCATGGCTTAGCCCCACTTCCATCTGTAAATATTCATTCCACCGACCCTGTTGTGGGGAGGGAACAAAGAATGGTTCATACCAGAGGTTGGAGGCAGTGTAAGCAAGGAGTGGTTGGAGGAGCTCCGAAATTCAATTTTGTTGTGTAGCACTTAGTACCAAATATGCAGCATTTGTAGTAAGCATTTGTCTTCTTCATGCAATTGAAATTTCCTGGACCCAAATTTGATTTCCTTCTACAGCACTAGAACCAAATGTTTCAGTTGAACAATAACTGCAAAGTGCATAGCCAAGCGCAGACACTACTTGCAGACATGTAGGGTGGGTGGAGTATGCATATGTGGTGTGTTTTTTTAAGGTGATCAAAGACAAATAAATAAATTATGGTCAATAGCTCTGTTAAATTTTAAATGGAATTTATTCTATGTAAAAGTTTGTTTATGCACTGTTTTACATCTTCTCATTATCTTTATCTTACATTTGTACAATCAGTTTGCATGAGCTCATCTAACATTTGGTCAATGACAGCAATTGTACCAGAGGGCCCTTTCAATAAAATCAGCAATACCACATCCACGAATCATGGGGATAATCCATGAATGTGGTGGGAAAATGCATATGGCTGAACGACAGTGGGCTGAAGCAGCCACTGATTTCTTTGAAGCATTCAAGAACTACGATGAAGCCGGGAATCAGCGCCGTATCCAATGTCTCAAGTGTGTAGATGCCAAAATTCCTTCATTTGCTTGAGATCGAATGCATCTTTTTGTTTGTTTTGACTTCGTTCTCATAATTCCACATGTCATTTGTCTTCTAACATTAGGTATTTGGTTCTGGCCAACATGTTAATGGAATCTGAAGTTAATCCATTTGATGGGCAGGAAGCAAAGCCGTAAGTTTGTCTCTAGAACATTGTTTTCCTTCCCCTCTATAATGATATCCAGCAGTTGCTTTGTACCCTGTTAATAATACTTTGTCCTTCTTGACAGATACAAAAATGACCCTGAAATCTTAGCAATGACAAACCTCATCGCAGCGTATCAGCGAAATGAGATACTTGAGTTTGAAAAAATCTTGAAGGTTGATATCCATTACAATTTCTAGTTATCTACTAGTTGGATTTCAGTGTTACAAACTTTTATTTACTCTCAGATGGCCCTTCTTGTGATTATTTTGCAGAGCAATAGAAGAACTATTATGGATGATCCTTTCATCCGCAACTACATCGAGGATCTCCTGAAGAACATCAGAACTCAAGTTCTACTCAAGCTCATTAAACCATATACTAGAATCCGTATCCCTTTCATTTCAAAGGTGATTCTCTTAACCCATTTTATTTATCTGTTTTGCTTGAGTAATTACTTATTTTGCCCTTGTGCCATTTTTCTGCTACCATATGCTTTACTTATTTCAAAAAAAAAAAAAAAAAGGTGGTATAAATGCTGATTAAGTTTGTACGGTTTTGGCGGCCTTTGAAAACATTCGTGTAGATCTGCAATGGGCTTGTTTGGCCATTCAACTCTTTGTATGTCATTTTTCTTGTGCGTATCAAACTAGAGCTACATATTATAAAGCCACAGACGTGTTGGGATTTTCCAAACCAATGGATCAGACTAGCTCTGGGTTTCCAAACTTTCTGTTGGTGCTTGGGTAGAAGTCCCCCCTCTCATCTTTCTTTAGTTATAATGAAGCCTTCTACCTTGATTCATCCTAATTCCCAAAGATGTCTCAAGTTTGCAAATGAAGTGAAGCCATCAGGTTGTATAAGGTTGGATCAGGCCATCTTGGTCAGATCTAATTTGTTTTTCAGTGAGACATAAGACAGGTTGTTAAGTTACTGATCCTTAGGAGGAACTGGTAAATGCTTTCAAAGGTTGATATTTGATTTCCATATTTTGTTATCGGGTTTGGTTTAAGAGTTGCACCATGCCTGGTACTTATTTTTCTCTAACCAAGCAAAATTAGTCTGAGATTAACATTGGATTTGAATGTCCAGGAACTGAATGTGCCTGAGAAAGATGTTGAGCAGCTTTTGGTCTCTTTGATTCTTGACAACCGTATTCAGGGTCACATTGACCAAGTCAACAGGCTATTGGAGCGTAGTGACAGGTCATCATTTTGTGTGGCTTTAGTTTACACTTCCACTGGTGTAGTCTCAAACCTGACAGTGTGTGAATGTATTGTCCAGGTCAAAGGGAACGAAGAAGTATACTGCTATTGATAAATGGAATACTCAACTCCGGTCCCTGTACCAAACCATAAGCAACCGAGTGGGCTGAGACTCAGGAGTTACTAGTGTTAAGAAAGCAATCTTTTTGAAACTTTGGATTTAATTTTCTTGATGGAGAAACCTTTGTTTTTTTTTGAGTTCACAAATATGTGGATCCAGGCAAGATTTTCACCTCTAAGAGATCCTGTTATGTTCATGTGCAGCTGTTTAAATGATTATGATAGAAACCATTTTTCAGTTTATATGATGTCATTGTCAGCAATTTGTGCTGTTTATGTGCTAAACTACTTTTCCTGGTACTGGGCGCAATGAAGAAGATTCAGCGGCAATGCTTAGCTAGCATCATTGGGAGGTTTTTGGAAATTCGTAATCTAGTGGTTGGATGAATTTAGCTACTCTTTTTTTTTTTTTTTTTAATAAAAAAAATAATTGTGGTCATGTTTGATGGGTTGTCTTCTGATGTTGGATGCCAATGCAAATCCAACCATCTTATAGCTTGGTGGTTACATTTCCAGCATAGTAGATCCCTGTTCCCTAGGCGTGTTCATCAAGTCTGGCTGCTCGACCATTTCCTTGCCTACGGGTGTGGATGGTCTGTTTTCTTGCTGCCATCCATACAATTGGTCGGGTAATGCTGAACCTATTTGTGGCCAAACAATTCATCTGTCAGGGGTTTCAATTGCTTGATAGCTACTACTTCCAGGCTCGAACTTTACTGAAGTTTGCAGAAAAGGGTGAAAGACGCTAGAGCCATGCAGGCAATATTGCATTCACGTCAGACGATGTTAAGAAGATGATGACTCGCATGCTGCCAAGATTTTCACAGCAATTCCTTGAGCTGAATGTTGCTGAACTTTTTGTTAATACCCTTTGACTCTGTTATTTTGTGTTAGGATTCATGTTTAGTCACGGAGTGATAGCTTAGGCGGATTAGATTCAGTCAGGTACGTTCTGCTCTCATTATGCAGCGTCTTACATGCATTTCATTTACTTCAGATTGGTGGCTCGGGATGCACAATTTTGTCTGATTTGCCTGACCAATGTGATCCGATAAATAAATACAAAAAAAAAAAAAAAAGCACGTCAGGATGATATAACGTTGTCCCAAAAAAAAAAAAAAAGATAAAAAAAAAAAGGGTTCATACTGAGTTCGGATGATATTAAACACTTGCCAACATGAACTCTCACATCCTTTCCCCTTCAAACTTTGGTATTCTTACCAATTTAAGTTTCATATCCTAATTCATATTCAAATTTAATTATAAATACATAGAAACTATTTACAATGTTTCTTAATCCACAAGCTATGAAACGGATTCACTCTGATATCACTTATTACAACTTAAGATCTCACTTAAAAAAAAAAGGTTGTTACGAAGTTTTATTTAGACTTTTTGATCTATTATATCTTTCCAGTATATTATCGATATGCGATTAAACATTTATAAGAATGGGCTCTCATATATTACTATAAAGCTTTAAAAGTAAGGACAAAATCAGGTGGGTGTCCAATCGACTGAATCAAAATCATGCCAATTCAATACCTATTTGGAGACTTTGGTCTCACATCAATACTTATTTGATTAGATTGGGTTTGAGTTAACCAAATCCAAACTATATTCAAGATTTAGGCACAAGCTAAGCCTGGATAGAAAATTGCAATTATTATCAAACTTAGAGTCATCTGGCTTCATAATAATTTTTTACCACCCACATTAATGACTTGGTTATTGCTACATTTCATTGATCCTTAAGGGAAGTTGCGAGAGTGAAAAATGCTTGTTTATAAGGGTGAGCAATGCATTAAGATAATTCAAGAACTAGTACCAAACCCAAAGATTGAACATGAGATATCACATATACCTTATAGGTTATCTATCAACTCTACAAAAAGATTTTAAATATTGAATAAGTCTATAAGTACTATATATATATATATATTTCATTAAACATGATTAAGAAAAAAATTTTAATCATCAGATATTAGACATGTATCAAATAAAATAGAAAAAAGAAAATCGGTTCTACTATTAGAACTGAATCAGGTTGTTTTTGGGTAGATTACATAATAAAATTGATTCAATTCCGATTCTAAAACCTTAGAAGTGATTTTAATTCAATTACTTTTGGATTTTAGTTTGAAACCTACCCATGCTGATCCATGCTAAACCTTACTTTGGTCATATGTCACCTTTTTTTTTTTTTCCCCGTTAGTACGGTTTACAAAATATCGTTATCAATAGCATGGTCCAGGAAACATGTGAACCCATTGGACGTTTTCAATTATGAGCTTGTAATTGGACACAGAGAGGCCCAAGGATGGCGGTAGAGTAGTCAACGACCAAAGAAAAATAAAATTTAAAGTTGTCCTCGCGAACATTAAATCCGGAACATAAACTTCCCTTGAAACCAACCATAAGACGCAGGATCCGTATAATAATCATTGCTTAAACACTGATTAAAAGTGAAATTTTTTGTTGTGGTCTGGAAAAATTATGCTTCCAAGACCACTAATCAACTCTTCCAAAGCCCCCATCAAATAATGCATAAACTAGACTATTACACATCAAAGCCAGCTAAGCCACAAGATTATAAATTTTTTTTTTTTAAAAAAAAAAAAAACAGCAAAGAATACAAAATGTTCTGAATCCAACTCCATGTTCAAGGAAAAATCATCAGCACGACATTGCAGGTAAACATCTATTCAGATACAGACACATCTAAGCATTAATTCCACGTTCCTCCCGAAAGATAAACAAACTTTCTTCCTTCTATTTTTTTGGCCACGAAGAAATCCAAGACAGAAAAAATGTCGGTTTGTTCTCACTTACATCACGCATTTCATATCTTGTTGACATGTTACGTCGTCATTCTTTATTTTATGATTTTTTTAGTACGGTATCCAAAGAGATAAGCTACCTGAGATCATCAAAATTTGCCCTGGAGAACGTATATTTAACCATGAAAGTTGGCACTAGTATTTATTTCTCAATTGAAAAGAAGCCTGTGAGACAAATTTTGTGCGAGAACCCATGTAAACCTTGTGTACATATATATATAACTAAGAAACATTAGATCCTATTTGAGACAATTGTTGGTTTTAATTATTAAGAATAACAATATTTATAATTAAATTTAAATATAAATCCTTATCTTTAATTGAAGTTGCCATCAGTTTTTTAAATCTCGTCCAAATATCAAATTAAATCTGATTGACTCATTGAATCCATAATCCAAAACTATATTTAAACATTAATTTTAATTTTCATTAAATAATATATATATATATATATATATATATATATATATATATATATATATATATAAAGTAAAAACAAAAAGTTTGAAAAATATGATGTGATATGAATAAATCATCTTGACTCATATATCAAATTTTATCCATTTATATTGATGGAGAAAATAAGAGCAAGGTTTTCCTCTGTATTATATATCCAGGGGGTCTATTAGCTGTACGTAGAAGAAGGCTTATCTCAATTTAATTTGGGTTGCTACGGTTAGTACTTCAGCTACAGCAGGTGCTTCAACTTGTGTGATTTATGATCTACGCTGATCCCTTCAGATTTCAGAATGGTGCAAAAATCCATGAATTACACGCCTGAACAACTTCTCCCTCAGATCCCTTTTTAAGCACTAATTAGGTTTCAAAAGTGATATCAGCAGAAGGTAATTATAACAATTTTTTCTATTAAATTTATATTTATAGAATATAAATATAATTTTATATTAATCGCAAACTACTCATAATTTTTATTTATTTAAATTTAAAATCAACTATATATAAAATTTTATACATTAGTGCAAACCGTGCTTAACCAAAGTACCTTCAAAAAAATTTTTATTAAATTCTGAACGTATCTATATTTGAATAATAATTTCTATATTAATGATTTAAACTATTGAATTATTTTATTATCTCTAAAATATTTGTATATTACAAATCATATAATTTAAAATTTTATGATTACTATGGGAAAAGTATATATTATTTTATATTATTTAACTTATTCAATTTTTTAAGTATTTAACATATGGACTTAAGATTTTTAAACCATATGACTTTTGTTTATAAGTATTTTTGAGATAATATATCACATCTAATATTTTGGATTCTTGTTGTTCAAACTAAGATCTGATTTAATTCAAGTAAAAATCTTCACAAGCATAGCCAGGACATGTGCACTCTTCATATATATTTTAGATTATTTTAAACTTTATTAGATTACTATATCCTTACTTTATAAATGCTTAAAAGAATATATATATATATATATATATATATATATATTGCATATATACCACTTATACTTTATGTGGATTTCGTTAGTTGTATGTTGAATTTTTTTATCCAACTTGGCATGTGATCCAACCCAATATTATTTTTTTTTGAAGAAAATCTAAGCAAAAAATTTTATGGCTTAGATCGATGTTCGATTGCGGAGACAAGGCTCTTGTAGTATGGATCTGTTATATTATTATTATTCTTTTATAAAAATATAATTTAGAGATTAGGAGTATTTAAAATAAAGATTTTTAGAAAAGTTACTATTGTATTTTGTACTCTATTTTTTAATAATAAATTTTTTACTCATTTTCATCCATAAATATACATTAATGGCGAAATCATGTTAATTTTTTATCTTATATTTTTTATTTTTTTAATTTTTTATATTCATTTATATCCTACATATTGTGTTATCTAATTTTTAGTATAATTATCTATATATCGAAGAATAAGAGATTCACAGTCCAATAAAATTTAAAATATATTATTTTTATAAAAAATAAAATATTTTTATATACATGTGGTTTTTTTCATAAAATTCTTAAATTTTAAATATTTTAAATATTTTAATTTAATTTAGATACAAAGATTTTCTGATTCATAATCAAATAACTATTCCATGCCTTCCCACCTTATGAAGAAGCCTTGACATCTTATCACTTAGCATGGAACAGTGGGAAAGCAATGAATCGAGTCATCCATTTGATTGCAACGGCTCGGGTTTTCAAGATGGAGACCACGCAAATCGATATCGAGGCAGCCACTGATTTCAATCGCAACATGATTGAATTTATAAGCAAATTAAATACTTTCTTTTTTTTTTTTTTAATTGACAAAATCTTTTGGCTTGGCCAAATACAAGTAGCTCAATAAAAGCAGGGGCGATTTGCTACAACTTTTATTTTTTATATGGGACAAAAATATACATTTTAGTATTTAAATTTTTATTTTTAACCCTTAAATTTTTAGTTATTATGATTTATACAAAATTAATTAAAAATAATGAAATAGCTAAAGTATTATTTTATCTATTGATTTTTATTTTTGCATCAGAGTGATGAATAGAATATTTTTAAAATATAAGGGATTAAAGTGTGAAACTAAAAAGTTGAGGATTAAAAGAAAAAAATAATTTTTTTTGTGAAAGTTTGAGTACCCAAAGTATATTTTAGTAAAGTTGGTATGGGAGAGTAGGTATTAAAAGAAGGATTTTTGTTCATCCCTTTACATTATGTTCTAGAATTTTTTTTTTTAGAAAATAATTATAGAAGATTAATAATTAGACTAGTAAGCTTGGAGCAAACTATGGTTGCAAGTTTGATCTAAATATAACGAACGCATGTCATCAAATTAAACCAAAAAAAAGGTGCTATATGTTTGAACAAAGGAAGAGAGGTTGGAACAAATGTCATCATAGTAACAAAACAATTAACATCAAATTATGAAATCCCCAAACTACTTGATCAATGATTTTGTATATAATATACAAATAACCTTTAAATTCATTCAAAATTTATTTTGGTGCTCAAACTTTCAGTTGTTGTAGTTTAATTCCTCATGTTCCAAGAATGTTAAATTCCTGATGTCATATTGCATAGAATCAATTAAAATTGATAAAATATTTAGCATATCATTCTAAAGCGAACATGTGAATTGATTGATAGACTGACACATTAATTATTTCGTTAATTTTAACTAATCTTATGTAATATTAAAATATAAAGATTTATATTATAATAACTAAAAATTTAAGAATAAAAATATATTTTTTATGAAAATTTAGAAGCTAAAAAATATATTTTTTGTTTATAAATAATAATGTCACGATCAAAATACGCTGATGCTGATCCTAATTGAGCCTAGAAAACAGGGGATACAAATTACTAGATGTGAAGGGTCAATTGAAATTTATATCAAGCCGGCCAATCATTGAACCAAAGCAACGTCGATCCATGTCAGCAATCCAAAGCAATCTACCTCAGAAAAAGATGGGCTCACCACGTGTCGAACAAGTACGGAGACAGTGGAGGATATGATCTTAAGAGCCCAATGAGGTACAAGAAAGGGAAAGATGAGGCCATGTCTTGTCCCATGGAGGACAAGCTTCACCAACCTCTTGGCCACAAAAATCTTTCTCAAGCTAGTTTCCCTTGAAGACCCCTCCCTACCATTGGCCAAGCATTTCAAGATCCCATATCAAAATAGAACCTCAACTAAGATTAATCAAAAAAATATTATTTAAATTTTATATAAAATCTTTTCTATTAGCATAGACATTCATTTTCAATTAAACCCTTACATCTTTGCGACACTAAAAATTCATATCCAAATTCACATTCAAATCTAATCCAAACTAATTACAGCTATATAAACCACATCCACAATGTCTTTTTGTCCATATAGATTATCAAGACACAACTCAATATTTCATCCAAAAAAGTAAGTCAAAAAGTATTATTTGGATTGATATATAACCGGCATGGTACTAAACAATTACTGTATGTAATCAGTGTGTGAGACTGAATACTTAACCTGAATACAAGCTAACTTATTGCAGTAATCAGGCTGACCGTTTGATTGACATTATGCAGACCTTAAATATTTCATCCTATTTGCAGCCAACCAAATTATTAAGTATATAATATAACTGCAAATATATTCACAAAATATTGTAAGAATTATATATTAGGATATAATAATATTAATGGAGGTAATCCTATCATTGCAATTGTAGGATGATCGCATCCTCTTTATATTAAGCTATTCAACATAAGAATTATGGTTGCAAGCAAGCCAACCATAAACTTAGAAGTATAAACTCAACATTTCTGGAGGCATCTACTTTGTTGAAGTGCAAGTAATCAAATATATCTTAGCTAGGATGCTTGCAAGGCAGTTTTGCTATTGACTTTGGAACTCTTTATCTATTTATTTATTTATACTTTTAAAATATGATTGCATGAAGAGTTTAAGAAGGTGAAGGCTGGTCTTCATGAACATTGCCTATATGTTATGTTTTATTTGCTGTTTCTCTTGAGAGCTTCGGTTAGAGACGATCCACAGTTAACCCTTAGTACAGCATAAAACTTGTTCATATAAAATAAAAATTGCAAAAGCCAAGCAACAGTGAACCTTTGGTTTAGTGAGAGACTATTCCTGAAATTGACTTCAATGGGAATGAATCTATTGTTTTATTTCATTTATCAATAAAATGCAAGGTGACTTACCACGGTTTTACTCATATAAAATTTTAATATATCTAGCTAAATCTATAAAACAAAAAAAAATAAACAAAGTAAATGTTTGATAACTACTATAAAGACTCATGCTAGCAAGCATTTAGTCTATTAACGATTATGTATTAAGAAAATTTTAAATACTTATAAATTTAAATAATACTTTTCAGCTGATTTTTTTAAGTGAGATCTTCTCTTGTTATAAATGAGCTTTATATATATATATATATATATAAACTTAGATTTAAATGTAGGTTTGGATATAAATTATTAGTTCATAAATGAAGAGAATATATTGATTTTACGCTCGTATATGCTTAGTTTTATATCAGATATATATTGAAAAGATTTTAAGTACTTATAAAAAATTAAAAAACTTAAATAATGACTCATTCATGCATCTTTTTTGATAAGTAATGCATGAGGGCTGCTCCTGCCTGCATCTAATATACAACAATCAACCCTTTATTTATGTAGACGAGCTTAAAAAGCAGCGAAGGCTGGTGCAGGCCACATGCAAGCAGCCTTGTCCACAAGGGCATCCCCAATTTGGCTCTTCTTTTCAGTCAAAGCAACCTAGCGGTATTGTTGTCATAACCTCTCACAATTTCTCCTTGTTCTCTCTTTGTCTGGGCCTCTGGCTGACAAAAAAACTTGAAT
This sequence comes from Metroxylon sagu, assembly GCA_017589505.3. Lineage (NCBI taxonomy): Eukaryota > Viridiplantae > Streptophyta > Magnoliopsida > Arecales > Arecaceae > Metroxylon > Metroxylon sagu. Next base: position 1,770,482 of record JACVBY030000650.1, read on the forward strand.
CACTTTCCACCTGTGAATGGACTAGACGTGAGCAATCAATCTGTGGATCATCTTTCTCATTTCCATCACACCTCCATGAGCCATGTTTCCACCTTGTCTCATCACAGCCATCGCATCCCATCTAGGTGTGATGTTTCTTCACCCAAAGTTTCCGTGGGTGTTTCACAGCTGTTCCATGTCCAAACTTATGGGTTGAGATTGCTGCCTTTAGAAAAGATGCTGGTGGTTGGAGGTGCAAGCAGGGAGAGCCAATGGCAGTAGATTCACACCCACAGAAGAAGTTAACCAAATTGTAGAAATGAATCTTGCCTGCAATGATATGGAGAAACAAAGTGAGTCAGATGTGAGGCCAGGTATGATCCACGTCTCCATCCTTCTTGGATATGATGCAGCCTGCTGACAAGTTGAAACCCAATGATAAAGTTAGGACCTTGAGCTTGGGAGGCCACATGGCAAGGGAATTATTGAGCTCTTGGCCAGACCCTTTTGGGTAAAATATTTTTACATGGGGGCATGAAGGAATGCATATGATTCCTGCATGCAATGAGTTTTGGTGCTTCACAATCCTTCATCATGACTATCATTGCTAATTATCACCATCACTGTTGTTATCATCGTCTTTATCATCACCGAATGATCCATTTTTGAGCAACTTTGATGGCATGCTCTTAACATTTTCATAAGCTGAGTTTATCTCACCTTACTCATAGACTTAACCTTGATGGGTTTGAGCTCATATTTTTAACTATTAAGCTTGAGCTTATGAGTTAAAAATGCTCTGGTGTATGAAGAAATAATTTGATATTTATAAATAAAAATAAAAATAGATTAAAAAAATTATTAAAATTTTTTTGTATTTTTCTAAAAATATGACTTAAAACCACATAATAGAGAATAATGATTCATATAACTAATTCTAACTAATTTAAAATTAAGGCTTTATTGTTATTGTTATTATTGTAAGCTTGAGCTCAAGTCTTGTTGCCTATTACAGTAGGCTTTTCATCTAATAGGGATCTAAAATTCAAAAGATGATGATATCAATTTTACTATTTTTTATAACAAATATGGGTTAATTCTACTTAATTTTCTTTAACTATAAAGTATTTGCACATTCCTTCGTAAGGTAGAAAAAATTTACAATCAACCCCCAATTCTGATTTTAGTTGCAATCAATTCTTGCTGTTTAAATCTGGGATTAGACGTAATAGGAGAGTGAACACGTGACTGCCATGTGACTACTACAAATACCATTTAGCATGCGTAAAAAAAGAAAAAGAAAAAGAAAAAGATGATTGTACCTTTAATCAAAACCATTTTCTTATTATTCATTATGAAAATCTGATATTTTGAATGATCACGTGATAATATTTTTATCTTTTTAATATTTAATTTAAACGATAGGAGTCAATTGTAATTTAAATCAAAATTGAAATTGATTGTAAATTTTTTAAGTTTAGAAAGAAATATGTAAATATTTTATAGATAAAAAGAATTATATAAAATTAATTTAAAAAAAAAAGGATTTATAATTTTGAAAAGAAAGAGACAGATTGTTTCAAGGCAAGCGTACCTCTCCAAAACCTATCTCTCGCTAGCTAATGGGGTTGGTTGGTTGTTTTCAAGGCATTCATCATCAACATCATCAAAGTTTGATGCTCCCAAGCTGTGCCCGCAACCCAATCGGAGGAGTTAAAAAAAAAAAAAAAAAAAAGAAGAAGTATCCAAACCGTCCCATTCCTTGGTTGCTTATTTGACCCGGCATGGATAAAATGGCATGGATAAAATAAAAGAGAAAAAGGGCTCTTGGAATTGGACTTGGACTTGGACTTGTACGTCGGGCACGGAAGCATCCCCGGAAACCGAGGGCTTTGTCCCCACCTTAAGGCCCACCAAGGCTAAGGCCACGGGATCTAACTTTTAAAGGGACAAAAAAAGACCGCTTGGCTTGGCTTGGCTGGTGCTCAGATTCCATCAGCCATTAACCACGTCGACCCCTCTCACTCCCTTTCTCCAGTGGGCCAAGATCTGGATAAGGATGCAAGACCCTCTTCTTCTTTTTCTTTTCTTTTCTTTTCTTTTCTTTTTTTAAAGGAATAACATCCAAACTAAAAAAAAAGTTGAAAGCTGATCGATTGTCCAGATACCATGATAGACCGATTGTAGAGGTATGATGATAGATAATAGTTGATAAAAAAAAAAAAATGAAATAACGGTAATGAAAGCTTGATGATAGTAATGGCAGAAAATGAGGATTGCAATGGTTGTGAGTGATGAAAGAAGTGATGGTATTAATGAATAATGGTATAGTAAATAACGAGGATATGATGGTGATAATAATGCTGAATGGTAGAGACGATGATAGTGACAGCAACGATGGTAGCAATGAGTACTCCCAATAGTAGTGATGGTCAATGGTAAAGAATAAGTGGTAAAGGTATGATGGTAAATGCGGTGAGTAGAGTGGTAGTGGTGTAGAGTAGTGAAGATTTGGTGATGGATAATGGAAGTATGGTGAAAATATTGCAATACTATAGTGATGACCATGATGCTCATGATGGGCAGGTGTAATACCTCAAAATAGTCCCACATCATATAAAAAAAAAAAATATTACGTACTTATAACTCAACTTTACCTACTATTAATTAACTTTTACTTAAGTTTTTGAGTTATCCGAGCGTGCGAAAGTTGATGGGCGAACCACCCTTATAGTACCAACAATAATCTCACAGGCTTATAATTCAAGTTCACCTGCTATTAATTAACTTTTACTCGTTATAAGAGGGGTAGTGGTAGTAATTATAGCGACAATGAATGGTGAATGATATTTCATAACGAAGATGGTGATGGTTTGCAAATAGTACTTTGGTAGAGATATGGTAATAAAAGATGCAAAAAAAAAATAAATAATAAAAATTTAATAATATTTTTTAAAATTAATATTTATATTAAGATACTGAAAAATATAATTTTTATTTTTTTATTTAAAAATAGTAGATGTAAATATAAAATACTGTTTCTTTATTCTGTAAAAAGATTTTCAAAAAACACTCAATATTTCACAGATAAATAGCCCTCACCTTAGAGAAGGTTAACGAATTCCAAGACAACCCCCTCCAGATTTGAACTGGCGGCCACTTACCTCCTCAAAATCTACCCCTTCCAATGGAGACTGCTAGCCTAACCACATGTAAGAGGATTTATTAATAGTTTAATACCATGAAGTGGATTGCAGTGAAAGCCAACATCCAAGGAGCAGAGAGGAAGCTATCCAACTTGATGGATTGAAGAAAAGAAAGATGCAGTGTATATATATATATATATATATATTATTTCTGTTTGAGAGAAAGAGATCGATCCAATTTTTAATTAAATAAACATCGCATCTCATCAGCTAACAATGATCACATAACATATCTGTTTGAACTGCTCTAAATTTTTTTTCCCCATTAATCATTGGTATTAAAAAGCTAGCAATGATCCCATAACATATTTGCTTGAACTGCTCCATATTTTTTTCCCCCATTAATCATTGGTATTAAAAAAAACTCATACATCATGATCCATACCACAGTTTCAAAGGAAAGAAAAAAAAAAAAATTAGAAATTGGCCCCCATCTGTTGTCAATTGACAACTACCAAGTTTCACATGTTTTGCGCGCAGTAAAATAATCAATAAGAAACAAACATAACGAGTCCAAACCATTCCAACAATGATGAAGTGGCTAGATTGTCTAGTTTGCAAGCTAAGGCTATATTTAATCTCATGCTGTTGATCAGTGGGTTGCTGCAATTCATCCCCCACTCCAATCCAAGTTTCTTTGCTGACATGAACTTAACATTAGACGCTTACTTTTGTCTTGTCGACTTGAATTATGAGAGCAAACAAGCTCAGGAAAAGGTAGGACAAAAACTGGTACAATTATTAGGAGAGTTTGGTTAAACAAGGAAAAAAAATAAAGGTTGGATGGCTCTACCATTATCATGTTGGCTTGCTTAATAACATCTCATGTGAGCAAGATCAGCAAGATCTTTCCCCCTTTAGGGATTTCTTTTGAAGCCACTAGTTTCTAGCTGATGTTTTTTTTTGTTTCTTTGGTTTCAAAACTCATCTCAGATATATAAATTTTTAATAAAAATTAAGGAGAATTATGATAGATAGTTTGTTTAAATGTAAAAGATTATAAATCAAAGAACTTCATTCCTATCATCATAATTTTTCGTACCTTCAGTGCATCCCTCATAAACTTTGAACATTAGTGTCATTAGAAGAAAAGAGGTTACTATAGTGGATATAGAGATCTTACATGAGAGAGAATTTTTTTCTTTTTCTCTATTCTTTCTTATAAATGTTCTTTAGATTCGAAATGATATTGAAAGTTGATACTGAGTCCGTTTACAAAATCAACTCAACTATTATTAGATTTATGTGGATATTGATCTAACTAAATAATGGTCAATAAAAATAATAATTATTATAAAAATTTTTGATTATTTCATTGATATCACAATATGATCACTATTTGTGAATAAAATCTATTTTCAAGTTGAAATAAATATTTGAATTTTAAAATATAAGAAAAAGATAATAGCTAAATAATATTTGTCCAAATGTTTTTAACGATCATTCTTTTAAGGGAGATTTGATGAATAATTCCTTTATCGACCGTGCTTTAACAAAAAACTCTAATACTATTCTTCCTTATCAAACCATTCAAATGTATACAATGAAATAGGTAAGCGTGTGCATTGATAAAATAAATACGTACAATAAATAGGTAAATGGATACATTAATAGGATAAATATGTGTAGTAAAAAAATTAGTATGTAATTAAGTATATAAATTTGTATAATTGATGAATAAATGTAAGGTAAGTATGCATGAAGATTGTGAGCGAAAAATTTAGTGTGTGTATTAAGAATAAAAATATGTATAGTTCATTGAGGGTCACACGAGAGGGATTTTTTTTTTTTTATTTTTATGATTATGATTAAGGGGCAATACGGCAGTTCTATCATTCTAATCCTAAAACAAAAATAAAAATACTCACCAGAACTAAAAGCAATAAAAAATGGTGGGGGTTGTGCCAATGTTGCCTTCACCCCCCTCCCCCATCGCCATGTCTAAATCTTATAAGATTATGAGGCACTGAAGTTTATAGTACGGAGGGGGAGAAGTCCACTGAAAATATTAAATTGGGCTAAAGTTCCTTCACTTAAGGCAATCAATATTAGAGATAAAAAAAAATTAACAAATCCCAAATATCCATTACATATGTTATACTAAAAAACCAAAATAGTAGCCAAGCTCCACCTTTTTCATTAGAAAAATTTTTAAAAAAAGAGCATAGGCCAGAGAGGCAAAACAAATTCATCATCTTGATCCACGTTTTGTTTCTTTCACAAGCCTCGAATGCTCCACTGCAAGCTCCCTCTGCAAGAGAGCAGGGCACCAACTGGCTTGCTTAATTTATTGGTTGATGCAGTTGTTAGAGCTGATGTGTTTATTATTTTTTCTTGCACTAATGAAGAATCCAGGCACTTGTGTACCTACCAACGGCTGGCTCTGTTTCAGATTTTATTGAACTTTAGATCGAATCCAAGAAGAATATGCTTACATATATATATATCCTGCTGAGCTGTTGTACTACTGAACCACATCCAAATCAATGTCTCTGGACTTTGGCTAAGTTAGGACATTTTTTCAAAAAAGACAAAATATAAATTAGTAATGGTCACGGATCTCTTTCTTTTTTTTCTTTTTTGTTTTTAGAAAAGACTTCTCAAGCTTATCCAAAGGAAGAGGTACTCCGCAAATCACAGTAAAAATCAAACTAAAGATTAGAGCAAGAGTAGTAGACTAAATACACCAGACCAAGGTAGGAGCAGCACTAATGCAACATAAAAATTAATAGTAAAAAAGTATATGTTAAAAAAAATATATTTTTGGCTCTTTCTTTCTTCCCTCTCAATTTCTTTTGTAACACACTTCAAACCTAACGTTTAATAGAATTAGAATATTTCTCATGAAGTCTCCAACTCTCCTACTTTCTTATTGATGTTTGATAATGCTTTAAGAGCTGAACTATATGAATTCATATAAAGAAAAGATCAACTTGGAATTTATATTCCACAGCAAATAGAAGTAGCCTCCTACTCATCGGCCATTAAATTTGTTGGGCTTAAAAATAGCCATTATCTTCCCAGGGAAAAATTTTTTTAGAATTAAAAACTAACCTCTACTTGTCAGCAAGTTCATCAAAACTTTCCAAAACTTACCCACAGTTAAAAAAAACCAGTGAAAGCAGGAGAAAAAGCAAGAAAAGCAGGGTGGGCAGGCATTTTGTCACCATCATTGTGAACAGAGGTGGAGGTGAAGGTTAGGGGGTGTGGTGGCCCCTACAATCTGATACCAAGCAGGGGAATTGTTGCAGGGAATTGGATTACCGCACAGCCTTGTCCTGCCGCTGTAACTGTTCATGGCCACGTCTCTGTCCTGGCGTCACATGCAACTTCTTCTGTTCTCATCCTTTAAACGGTCCCATGGTCTGTTTCATTTTCCCATGCTCTGTTTCTTTTTCTTCTCTTAGTATTACTGCTTGGTCCCGTCCATCTCCCAAGAGCCAGAAGCTGGAAGAAAATATCTGTTAGCTTGTGCTCCGGAGCGCAGCAAGTTATAAATTTTCCTCTGTTTTGCTCGTTTTCCATTGGATTCTGAGAGTTTCCCGGAATTGGCTTACAAAGGTGGGTCCTTGATCTCTTCTTTTCCATTTTTCTTGATTCTTTTCTTGGAAAAAAATGATTTTTGTCTAGGATTTTGTCGCTCGAGGGATTTTCAAGGTGGTATTTGAAGTTTTTTTTCAGTGTTTGTGCATCAAGAAAGGGAAATCGGGGTGTTTTGGGTGTCAATCATGGATGCAAGGATTGAAAAATTTCAATTTCTTCCATGCCGGACGATTTGATTATCTCATGGTCTTTTCATGCTAGAGAGACCTTTAATTATGTTTTTGTGCATGTTGTACTGCAAGCCACAACCTTCTCCTTGGATCTAAGTAGTTTTGTCTGGTTTTAATTCCCTTTTTTCCCCTAATTTGTTTTGGAATTTTTTCTTCATATTTGATTATTGTGATCGATAATCTGGCTCTCTCCTTTCGTGGACTTATTCTCTTGTAATATAATAAGATGCCGGTTGTTCTGTTTTTATAAAAAAATCACAAGTTTCCCTCTTTTAAGTTTGCTAGCTTCTAAGATCTTGCAGTTGGTGGACTGCAAGTTGGAGGATGCTCTCTTTGATTTGACTTTAATTCGTGTCTGAAACTTTGAATCATTCTATTCAGCTGTCTATTGTTATATAAATCTATTTTATATCTATTAAGTAAGAAGTAGCTTTCATCTTCTTTTTTTATTTGGATCACCATTAACAGTGGATTTTCCATTCTTCGGTTGTACCTCAATCTACTCGTCTTATTTTGCCACTTTTAAAAATGACTGCAGTTTGTGATTTAGTTGGAGCCCTGGTTTTATACTGTGTGTGGGGTCTCTGGAGGTAGTTTCTCTGATGAGGTGAATCTGGTGAATAGAGAATTGGGGAATTGGCAGCATGGGTTTGGAATGCGAGGTTCACCCTGCTTTCTTGAATTTTGTTTTGCTCCTCTAGCTCAGAATTCTTTGTGCAAGTATTTAGTTCTTGTTTTTTTTTTTTCTACTTTTTTTTTTTTTTAGACAGTTAGGTCCATGGTCCTCGTTGTCTACATTCAATGGGTCTGGTTACTTGGATTTTCCTTCATTAGTTTGGTTATATGATGTCTTCAGAAGCTAGTAAATAGGTTTTTGATCTTTCATCAATTTTTGTGTCTGAAATCATGGGATGACTTTTGAAGGTCTAGGATGCCAGATATAAGCTTAGCAGTGGGTGCATCATGTCGGTTTCTCTTTGTATTTCTGCGTTTGCTATGCAATTTTGTCATCAAAATGTTATGTTGTTTGAGATCTGATTTTTTTTTTAAAAAAAAAAAAAAAAAAAAAAAATCTGTACTGCAATATTTTGGACTCTATTTGCTTCAAGAATTTAAAACTCCATGATATTGCTTACTGCCATCTAAAATTCTCATTTTATCAAAATCATGAAGGAAAAGATTTTGAATTCCGAAGATAAATCTATAACAAGTTGCTGGATATATAACCAATATTTGTAAGCTTAACATTGTTACAATCATATTTCAATTTCATTAGCAGTCGCTTTTCATCTTTCCATACATCTAGGAAGTTTTAAATATTTCTCATATTACTTGTAGTTACATTGTAAAGGGGGCTTCTTGATCTAGAGCACACAAGCCTTAATTTAATAAATTTAGTTATGTTGAGCTGTCATGTTCTTAGACATTTCCTTTCCTTCCCACTTGTTTATTTAGTAGGCATTTCACTTCTCATGGACTTTTCTTCCCATGTCTGAATTTCATGTCTAAGATGAGTCCTTTGATCTTTGTGACAAGTTTAGTTCATAGTTATTGACTGGATTTAGTTTTGCTAGCCTAAGATCTGATTTCAAGAAAATAAAATTCCTTCTGACTTTTTTTTTTTTTTTTTTAATATGGTCTGGACTTTCATTTGTAAATATCATGTTTGGCCAAATTCTTGTGGCTTTTGCTTATAGAATCAGGTATTTACATGAACTTGTCAAGGCATGTTTTGACATCAGCTATTGATTTCTCTGGAGAACACATCAGAAATACAAGACAAAATGAGTGCAGCCAAAGTTAAGCGTCGTGTGGGCAAGTTTGAGCTTGGGCGGACAATTGGAGAAGGGACATTTGCAAAGGTCAGGTTTGCGAGGAACTCCGAAACAGGGGACGCAGTGGCAATCAAGATTCTTGATAAGGAGAAGGTTCTCAAGCACAAATTGGTTGAGCAGGTAATTCTTGCAACATTATTGACACTCCATTTAAGCTCTGTGTTTATGTTGTCTCTGCCTAGTTTCTCATGCATGTATGGAGTGCATTTCTGTGCCAATTTAGTGAAGCCTAAGTTAATAATATTGCTGATGTACTGAGAGGCACTTCTTGCTATTGGGTCTCCCTAGACACCACATTATGTTTATAATATAAATTTTCATGACTTAGTGAATCTGGTTGTTCCTGATATCGGTAATATCAATGCTCTACACCCCCACCACCTCTCCAACCTAAAACAGAAAGAGAAGGAGAAAACATGGAATAGAAACGAAGAGGTTGCTGTAAATAATGCATGATTAAGTTTATATAAAAAATTATGTTTACAATTGAAGCAGCATTACTACAAGAACAGATGTTTTAATTCTTATGATGTGCACCGCAAGTGTGTGTTTGTTTATCAATGGAATAATGTTTGACCTGATACCCAACATTTTCCTCCGAACTAAATCAGCTAGCCGAGGAGCCTTCTTTCTTATGATGCTCTGCTCCTTCTATTTTTCAGAATATGTTTTACATTCCCATATTGGTAAGAACGTATATCATGGAATAATATTGTTAGCCTATGCAAGCATTCGCATTAACTTGGCTTGTTTATAAACCCTTTTTGTCTTATCTGAGTGTCTTACCTTATTTGCAGAAATATCATTTTAATAGTTATTTGATTTGCTAATGAAAGTCTTTCTTTTCTTATTTCTCAAGCCTTGTCATTACTCATTATGGAGGGATACTTTTATTTTGATACTCATTTGCAGATTAAGAGGGAAATTGCCACCATGAAGTTAATAAAGCATCCTAATGTTGTTCGCCTATATGAGGTAATCTTCAAAACCTGGCATACATGATGGTCTTTTGGCACTTATAATTTGGCGCTCTCTCATCATTTCATGAGCAAAGCAATAGGTCATGACTGATGTGACAATAAGGGAAGAACTGTTTAAGTTTAGGTGTATCAAGTGAGTCCTTGATGTGTATCAAGTTGCCATATATGTGTGCATGCCAGCATATCCTTTTTGTATATAAGGGAACAAGTTTGTGCCATGTATTCATTACATACGCTTGATTATTTCTAAAATGAGATAGGTCCAAGTGAATTCATTAAAAAGAGAATGTCCTTACCAGTCCATGAAAAAATCCACCACTCCGCCTCCACGAAACCTTCTAGATTTCTAATAAATGGGTGCAGTTTTGTCATCTTTCTATTTCCAATGGTTGCTGTTTTGCATGTCAAGCCGTCCAGGTTTAGTGGCATAATACAATATACTTTAAGCTAAACCTGCTATACTGGATGATAAGTGATATTAGCAGCATTCATGCACAAAGGAACAACTTACAGGTCAATAAGGCACAGAATTCAGAATTGTAGCTCAAAAAGAAAGGTCAATCTGATGGTAGGTTTAGAGTGATCCAGCCGTTAGGAATATGCACTGTTTCCACTTTCCAGTCCATGTACTGATCCAGTTTATTGTTGGATTCAGATTCTATGTATACATCCATTCATGTGCATTTGATTTTGGTCCTATATCATATATGAACTATGTGGCAATGGAGGCCTTGTTGTCTTTGCTTTTGATTAGTCTGGTACATTTTTTATCTGATGATAAAAGTACAACCTAGAATTCTGAAATCAGTGAATGTGGTGGAACCAAGACAACTTTCTGTTGATATCTGTCTTTCCACCATTCTTTTATTTATTTAACGTTCCCATTTATTTGTGCAGGTTATGGGAAGCAAATCAAAGATATTCCTTGTGCTTGAATATGTTACGGGGGGAGAGCTTTTTGACAAAATTGTAAGTGTGAAACTTTCCTGAATATTCTTTCTATGTTGCATTTAAAAGAAATTTTATTCATGGGGTGAAGTTGTTGATTCAAAAGTTAGAATATGTCCTAATATGCTGACAAAAAATGTATATTAAATCTTCATGCATATGTTAAACATGTAGGTCAACCATGGGCGAATGAGGGAGGATGAAGCTCGAAGGTATTTTCAACAGCTAATTAATGCTGTTGATTATTGCCATAGCAGGGGTGTGTACCACCGTGACTTAAAGGTAAACTGCTTGATTCTTAGATGCCTCCAACATCCTGATTCTTTTAAGTTGATCAGGGATTTATGCTGAAAAGTAAATCTTGGTATCTTCCAACATGTTTGTGCAGCCAGAAAATTTACTGCTTGATGCATATGGAAACCTCAAAGTCTCTGATTTTGGATTAAGCACACTGTCCCAACAAGTCAGGGTAATTATACATGCTCAAAGTCCTTGTTCTGGAATTGGTTCTAGATAGTAATAACTCATTACAGCTTGATCAATGTTTATGAGTTTATATTTGATAACTCAAAGTCTATGATCAATGTTTCAAAAGTTTCTTGATTCAATGCATTGATGCAACACTTTTTGATAAACCTGTTACTATTCAGTCTTATAGTTTGTTTCAGATGATTCCTTTAGTAAAATATTTATCTTTCTGTAAATAATTATTGATTTTTGTGCATCACAAATTTTTCTTTGCTTTTGTTCAAAAAAAATGCAACAGTTCTATTGGTCCAAAATGATTTAACATTTTCCTCTCTCTGCATAACATGAAATACGAAAATCATGCGAACAGAGCCATCCTGCATTTATTGAACAAAAATTTATATAATGACAAAAGAGAATGGTTCTCTTTCCTGCAAATAATGGTCCTTTGAATTTGTCATTCAAGAATACTTTTTTAATTTTCTGATGTAAATGATGGGACTAAACCATCTTTTATTTCATTAAGAGAATAAAACATGTAGGTCAAAGAAAAGGTCAGATGACCCATAAATATCAGAAGTCACAGAGGAGAAGAGATGCAGCTGGCGGAGCTTGGGTGGTACAATTGAGCTGCAAAAGAAACATCAAGATATTGTTCTCATGCATCTTCTTGCTACAAAAGTATACATTTACCATCTTGAAACTTTATAACTGTGAATGAATATGTCAATTGTGTGGACTTTAGCAATAGTTCCTTTGCAGCATTTCTCTAAAAGGAGAGAATTAAGGGACAATTCTTTGCTGAGGTTTTTGTTTTCTTGAATAAGTAAACTATTATTGACCCAACTAAAGCACCTGTAGTAAAGTCATGGCTACTGTTTGAATTGAGAAGAAGTCCTCAACAAGTCTTAATGTTTCCCTTACTTCTGTTGCTGTAAGCTTTTAAAATTCAAAATATAACTGATATCTTTGGTGCTTGATAAATATATAGTAAGTTACAGGTTGACTAATTGCTAGAAGTAATAGCTAATTTTTGGTGGCCTAAGCCTCGATAACAAGTTTGTGGAATTCTTCAGTCCATCATAAACAGGATGCTAGAACTCTGATTGATTTTTCTTTCCTTTTACAAATTATGGAATCTGCTAGTTACTTCTTGGACAGGTTGTCATATCATTATCTTTTAATTAATCATTACTTCTTAAAACTTAATCAAGTTTCAACTATCACTGTTGTTTCCTTCAGGATGATGGCTTGCTTCACACTACTTGTGGAACTCCAAACTATGTTGCTCCAGAGGTGCAGATGGAAGTTTTATGATTAAAACATTGGCAAATATGTTTTCTGTTCATTTTCTTTTTTAAATCATATCAAATACAATTTTCTTTTTCCCTCTTTTACAGGTCCTGAATGATAGAGGCTATGATGGGGCAACTGCAGACTTGTGGTCATGTGGAGTCATTCTTTTTGTATTGCTAGCAGGGTACTTGCCTTTTGAGGATTCTAATCTTATGACCTTGTATAAGAAAGTGAGCATTATACCACATTAGGATTTAGGATTCCATCTGTCCTCACATTCCCATCCTTTCTTAAGAACTTCTTTGTATGCATGCAGATATCGGCTGCTGAATTTACATGCCCACCTTGGCTTTCCTTTGGTGCCATGAGACTGTTGACAAGAATCCTCGATCCAAACCCGATGACAGTAAGTTGCTTTTCTGAACCAAATAAGACAATAATTTTTTAGATAACCTTTAATGGAGTGGAGGGTATTTTGTGTTTTGATTCATAAACTGGTTTAGATGCTAATCCTAATATATAATTTATGAGAGTCACAATCAGCATCAAATCATAGATAGAAAAATAGGAGCTGGTTTGACTGTTTTGGATTGGTTCTTTATTAATCATAACATTGTATCTGAGATTGGCACATAGAAAAATAGAAGAGGAAAAGACAAAGAGAAAGGTGGATAGCTCATTTTAGTCAGATACTGGAAATGAAAGTTGTCTTTGCAATGCCTAAAGGCAGACTTCTTAAACTCGAATTTTTATGACCGATGGCAGCGAATAACTATCCCTGAGATATTGGAGGATGAATGGTTCAAGAAAGGCTACAAACGACCTGTCTTTGATAAGAAATATGATGCGAATCTGGATGATGTGGATGCTGTTTTCAAGGACTCAGAAGTGAGTCGAAGACGAGCTCCAGTGGCAATTATAGTAAAAGTTCTTTTTCTTCATTTCATAAGAGCATCTATTGTTGTGATTATGGTCAAAATGGTATTTACCACGTGTTACCTTTATTTCAGGAACACCATGTAACAGAGCAGAAGGAAGACCAGCCAGCAGCTATGAATGCATTTGAGCTGATATCAATGTCAAAGGGGCTAAATCTTGGCAATTTGTTTGACGTAGAACAGGTTGAAATACTCTGCACTTCTTGTAGTTGGTCATGACATTTCAAAGTTTAGGCAAGGGATAAAATTATGAGCTTAAATTTTTTCTGTGCTGCGGAATATACTATTGTTAGTTTCTGGTATTGTAATGATCCATCGCTTCATTCAAGAAGACTAGTCAGAAATTGTTATTTGGGATTCTTAGCCCTGCATTAATGTCTAAGACCTCCCTAAGAGTATAAATGACGTGGGACTAAACACACATCTATATGGGTCCTTATAACACTTTTCTTATTTAAGCCCTGCCATCCTCGCCAGGTCAAGGGTTTAGCCAGAAACACAATCACAACCACCGCAACCTCCCTGTGGACGAGCTAGGGAGTCTGAAAACACTGTCAGGCTTGTGGTCAGCTCTGGAATAAAAACGGGCTCTCTCTTTATGGGACAAATGGGGGAGTACATGAGGACCCATGTGGATGTGTGCTTAAACTCACATCAATTGTATATTGGGGAAGTTTTGAGACCTGAAATAATACCTTTTGCCTAGTCTTTTTGAGTGAATTTTAAGTTTCTGGATTATTATGAGTATTTTAAGTTATTCATGAACATTCTTATTTTACTTTATTCCTAAATCAAATTCCCTTGAGATGCTTATATGGCATCTCTTTCCTACATGGAGTGGTTCATTACCATGAGTGGTAATGTGGTGTTAGTTTTGCTGGTCGTCATGGTTATATAAGATTCTAAGTTATCTGCTTGCTTGTAACAGGAATTCAAGAGAGAAACCAGATTCACATCAAAATGTCCAGCCAATGAAATCATTAGTAAGATTGAAGAAGCTGCAAAGCCATTGGGCTTTGATGTTCAGAAGAAAAATTACAAGGTGCGTCATGGGCAGAACTGTGAAGTGTAATAACTCATTCTTGTAATCATGTTGGAGGTTCTGTGTCAACCTTCATGGTAGAGGACCTAAAGGCAACATTATAGACTTACCTCTCATACTTTTCCATTAAATAACTCCTCCTTTTCTAATTGCAGATGAGGCTGCAAAACATGAAAGCCGGAAGAAAGGGGAACCTCAATGTTGCTACTGAGGTATCATTGAATTGACTTAATTGATCAAAACTAAAAAGTTGAATCTTTTTCTCTGACACTTGCATCATCGCTTTCAGGTATTTCAAGTAGCTCCCTCCCTTCATATGGTTGAGGTTCGGAAAGCTAAAGGAGATACTCTAGAATTCCACAAGGTACTGTCATAAATTTTGGCTGACTAGAATGATTTGTTGTGGTTGACTGGATGTGCATGCTAGACATTTCTATTTCTGAAAAAAGGAATATATCTAGACATTTGGTTGAATTTTCTACACAGTCGGAGGCAGGATCATTCCATTCTAGATTGCTGGTTTTTGATGGCATATTGCCATGCTTCTTGTATCGACTCGACTTTACACCAGTATAAATTCTAGAGATCACTCATTTGTAAGATGTCAGTGCTGCTGACAGGTTATGGTTGGCCACCTCTAAGCGGATCGTCATTCTTGCCATTCTTTAAGACATAGCGATTGGGTTTTGATTTGTTAACATTTTATATTTTGTTTCATCCAACTTATCATACAAATGTTTTCCCACAATGTTGCAATATCCCGGCTTAGGAAGAAACATAGTGCTTTGAGCTGTCTAATTTCTGAATAATGCATTAACTGATGCTAATAATCTAATGAATATTTTGTTTCTTGTCTCTTACTATACAAACTTGAACACATATAAAGAGACTTTTTTCTGATAACTTAACATTCATGATCTGTAAATCCTGTCATGACTTTTCTTGAATTAGCCTGCTCACCGGGAGGCTGCCAAAGAAGTGTAATGTTTGTTTCAAGGCGTCTATCTCTACAAAATATGGAGCGGTAAATTTATATGTATTTTGTATTTAAGTAACCATCATCTTTACGTGTGCTCAATCAAACAATTCCAAGAAAAGGATGGATTTTGAACTACAAATTTTATCTTTAATCAAATGTTGATGGTCGGTTATCTAACACGGCTAGCATTGTGATACGCTAAACATAAAATGCACTCCTACATCATACACTTTCTCTTGTTTGAATGTACACCACTGGCTGCCATGTACACCATAATATCACTCCTAAATCATCAGTCATGAGTTGAGGCCTAGTAGTAGGGATTGTTTTATAATATTTTCAACCTTAGAATATTTTCAACCTGTTAATGTCCTGCACCACTCCAAGCTGTTAAACTTCATGAAGTTTGTGGAGCCTTCAGTCTCTTCTTGTTCCCTTCCCACTTTCATCTCAGCTCCTACTTTTCCGGCCCAAAGCACTAAATATGAGCAATGACATTTACTTATCCTTCTATTGAACTACTTTTGAGGAAATTCTTGCGCATGAGTTCGGCTGATTGAAATTCCTTTTGTGTCTGCAGTTCTATAAGAATCTCTCCAACAGCCTCAAGGATGTTGTTTGGAAATCTGAAGAAGATATGCAAGACAATGCTGCCCAATGATGCAGCTTGAAGAGGAGACAAAAGTTCTTTTTCCTTTTCACCAGAGATATTACCTTCTAGTCATCCTGGTTTTTTCTTTTTTTTTTTTTTTTTGGAGCAGGATGTCAGCAGCTACTCCTCATGTTGGGTGGTGTGTGACTCCCTGCTGCATTTCGTTTCTTGGATTCTGTTGCAAATCGGACCATTGTAAATGTTGGGGCAAACTTGTCTGATTGTTTTATTTGTTTTATTTTTTTTTTTTTTTCTCTCTTCTTCTGTATTATTATTGGTGGTGAGCACAAAGTAGGCATCAGTTTCATGCACTTTGTATGATACTCTTTGATCTTATATATAAAGAGAGCTCTTTTCCAGCGTCGCTATATGGATCTATTACTATGACCTTTGCTTGAAGAAATGAACCCAGGCTTTCTATATCCAGAGAATACTTGCTCATTTACGGTCAGCTTTTTGGCTGTTTCTTTAGTTTCTCTGTTTCTTTGGTTTCAAATAGGTTCGGCAAGTGAAGATTAATCAGGGAAAAGATACAGAAGGTTTCTTGGTAATGAAATGTGATTAAGAACACCAAGCTGATACCTCACCTGATTCCCTGGGTCTTATATGGATTATTTAAACCTGAGTTGCAATGCTGCCAGGACCAAGTGTGGAAAAGGAAGGAAAATAAATTGGAACATCCTATGGATTTTCTGAATGGTCCCTGTAGAAGCCTAGTAGATATTGTTGAGCCTTTCTCCCATAGTTTAAATATTATAATTAATTTATTGGGTAATATATATACTTTTGGTTTTCAAACCTTCACTCAAAATTTATTGGCCTATAAACTTTTAATTTTTACAGTTTGATCCTTCGTCCTTTAAGAATGCTGCATTACATAGATTATCTAAAATTGATGAAATCATTAATGTGTTACCCCATCAACCAGTCCATATATTTACGTCATGATAATATGTCAATTGTTCTATTAATTTTTACTGAGAACATGAGGAATGCAACATTTGTATTTTGATGATGACTAAAATAAATTTTGAGTGAGTTTGGGACCTAAATCATATTTTTAGCCTTAATATTATATTAGAGCTGAAGGTTATGGGTTTTTTTTTTAGTTTTTCTTTCTTTTATTAAAAACGTATTTTTGTGATCATGAGTTTCATATCAACCATCTTTGGATTGCTTTCTCGCTACGGTTTCCAGCCATTTGGCTAGAACGCAGATTGTGATTGTGATTGTGGATTAGTTTGATTATTGACGATGATGATTGGCATAGAGAGCTGGACAGATTGATGGCCGTGGGACAAATCTAGATGACCTTATAAAAACATTATCCAAATAATTAAAAATGTTCCAAATTATTTTGAATTTTTCCCTTAGCTGAATGATCGATATACTCTTGACGGTAAATGAGTTAATTAAATTGATCTCCATGTTTCACCAGTTTTACAATTTATTCACAAATCATCCGCAACTAATTCTGGGATATTTTCGTGAAATGATGCGAAGCGCTGGAGTTGCTGTTGCTGCTTCAGCTATCAGTTTACTGTTTGAACATTCTTCCCTTTCTCATGTTTCTTTTTCTCTTGTCTAAATTCAGAAATTTTGACAAGTTTTATATATGTCCTCGGCAGAGGCCAGGCCCGCATAGCAAGCAATGCTAGGAAGCCAGGCTTGGGCTGACCAAGTCCACAAATAACAATAGGTCCAGAGGACCAACCCAGGCCTACTACTTACTGATCTAATCTCCAGTTCTTCATGCACAAATAACATAAGCCGTACAAGCCGGTGTTAGCCTTCGTGGTCTGGCGATGCCTCTATTTATTACAAAAGCTTATTTCTCCGACAGTTTGTCCTTCCCACTTCTCATATTATTATTATTATTATTATTATTATCATCGTCCTCATCATCATCATCATCATCAGAGGATGGTGCAGTTCTTTGAACGACGGCCACCACACCTTGTTGGAGAAGGGCTACTTGGCTCAACCTTGCGTCCTTTCCGCTTCTCTTTTATCCTCTTTTGCCGCCTCCTGCAAAAGATGCCAAAGGGCACGGTATCAGATCAGAGCTCTAAGCTCTTCCAGCCACCTTCTAAATCTTTCTGGAGGGTGGCACAATGGGATGCATTGCACGTGGTCCAGCATGCAACACGACGCATGAACTCCGTCGTGCTAACAAGTCACACGCGTGCACTACATGGTGTTGCAAGCCACCACCAGAGAATCCACAGCCAATTAACCAATCAATGCCAAAATGCTTGTCGAACTCTTAAGGCCACCTCTGGACTTCATTATCAGTCGACGCCGAGAGGCCCTGCTCGCCAAGCCAGTAGGACCACACCAACTGCAGATGCGCCTCAAAGGCCCATCAAGCACGGTGCAGAATTTTCTCCAGGCATCTCCTTTTACTAGGTGACATGTTAGGAGGAGATATAACACTGGCTTTTTCTTTGGCAGTGACACCACACACGCTACATAACCACGCAAAAGCAAAAGCAGGAAAGATGAGAGCCAGTGGAACCATTTATATTCTTACCGGGAGGAAAGAGCACACTCTTTGATAAAAGATGCCTGACAGGCACCTCCATTTTGGACCAGACGGATGGGGACCATCACATAAACTTTATTCATCTTCACGAAAGAAAGTTTGAATTGTAGATCAGAAAACTCAAGTCTATTTGAGTGGCAATGATTTTATTATTATTATTATTATTCTTTTGATTCTCTCTTGATAGCTACAAGTAGAGGAGGACACCTACGTCAAGCCACATCTTATTCATATGACAATTCCTTTAAATTAAAGATGCATGAAGCCGAACGTGGGGATACAGCCATCCAACCAAGGCAAATCTGAAATACAACATCCAGATGAACGGCATTCAAGCAACGGGATAATGGAAACCTTCACTTATCAGACTTGAATACCAACAGCTACAGAAAATGCTCACAAAATATTGTCCTGGAATAGCCACCAAATGCCTTGATGCAAGCTTTTGAACGGACCAACCACAGGACGGTCCCTGGACCACATGCTTGCAGACCAAGAGACGAACCGGCAAAACAGTATATATATAAATCCAGCATGCTCTCAGAGTGTGAGAGAAATCACAAGCGGCTGATTAAAGGGAAAAAAATCAAATTTTCATGATAATCTTTTATTTATAGAAATCAAAGATTAAAATCATTTCATTATTAATCTTATATTCTCAAAATTAAGAGCAAATAAGATTTCTAAAAATAATTTGCTATACTTCAAACGTTAGAATTTCAGATATCAATCAATTTACCTAAAAATCTAAAAAGAAATGTTCACTCCAAACAGCCCCTGATGGATGACATTGATCCCTGAAGGCCCACGACATAAAACCACCATACAAGACAAAACTAAACCTTGGAGATGCTGCCAGTGGGTCTAACCTAGAAGCATGGCTAAGTCGGGTAACCTATAGAACACTACAACACAAGAACCATGAAGTAATGATCAAATTATAGATAAATCAAGTACAAGAACCATGGAGTATTGATCAAATTATAGATAAATCAAGGCACACAAAAAGACCAGAGCATCACCAGTCTCATGTTAGTTTAGTCAGACAATGGAATCAATTCATGCATCAAAAGTTTCAAGGATCAAATGATAAAAACCATGCATCAGTCAGAAAAGGTACAGTACAAGGATAAAAAAAAATGGTTTCAATAAAATTTGAGTCACCCAAGATGGCACCCTGTAGCCAATTTGCAATAGTTTAAAACAAGGAAGATTCTACATAAAGATTCAAGTCCAAGGACTGATGAGGATGAAAAGATCAGGAAACAGTAATTCACATTCGCATAAACACAAAGAGTGCAACACAACCATCCAAGCCAGAAGAGAAACAGTACCTCAGTACTTCTACTTTCCACAACTACAACTAACAAAATAACTACCACTACCTACAAGACAGGGAATGAAGGGAATCACATAACACTACTTATCTGCCATTGTTCAGCTCTTTATAAAAAAGGTTCTTGGTGAGGATTTTCTCACTTGGCCATCATGACTTTGACGAACTCCTCATAGTTGATCTGGCCATCACCATCAACATCAGCCTCACGGATCATCTCATCAACCTCCTCATCGGTGAGCTTCTCACCAAGGTTGGTCATGACATGGCGAAGCTCAGCAGCTGAGATGAACCCATTTTGGTCCTTGTCAAACACTCGGAAGGCCTCCTTGAGCTCCTCCTCTGAATCAGTGTCCTTCATCTTGCGAGCCATCAGGTTAAGGAACTCTGGGAAGTCTATTGTACCATTTCCATCTGCATCCACCTCATTGATCATGTCCTGAAGCTCTGCCTCAGTAGGATTCTGCCCCAGTGATCTCATGACGGTTCCCAGCTCCTTGGTAGTGATGCAGCCTGTAGAGTTCCATGAAAAATAAATTGTATTATGATTTCACATCACACTACTTTTCTTTTTATCTGTGAGTTTCAAGACCCAGTAGCATATTAAACATATACATTCCAAAGTATGTCTGTTTTCTGAAGGTATTGTAGCGTTTTGCTAAAATGAAAATTTTCAACATTGCTACCCAAAAATAAATAAATAAATGAACAGAAGAAAGAAGGCATCAGCACAAATGTAAATCAATGAACCAGCAAATGATCTATCAGTTAAAAGTCAATGAACTTGCGACAATGAGAAAATGGAGTAAAACATATTATGCTGCAAAGTCCCAAAAAACCAAAAAAAAAACTGTGTATGGGCATTGACAAAAGGACAGGGACGGCAAGGCATAAATCACCTATCAGTAGCTGAACTCATATATATGTTGGAAGGAAATCACATACAAGCATCCTAAACTATGGTTTTTATATACATCATTGATGACCTAGCTAAAGTTCAGCTTGTGAAGGCACCCATAAAAGAACAGAAAAAGACCAGACACAGCATCCATAAACAAAGTACAGCAAAATCAGCCAACCTTGGGCAAAAAACAAGATTTAAACCAAAAGCTAGTAAATATAGAAAACACGTTTCTCACATGCATCAAACACAAAGTCTTGGACAATAAAGTCTGATTGAATCCTCAACTTTGACTCTTCCCTAGTTCACAACTTTAGTAAATTTGTTTTAGTATTTATGAGCATAATATAGTGCAGCTGGAAGACTGCCGCTGCCTAATTTCATGAATGCCATCAGTTTCAATCATCAATGATGAAAAAGGGAGCATAACACCATAAAGAAACTAAAAATCCATAGCATCTAATAAGAAATACATGCCCTTAAGTGGCATTATAATAATCTTCATGTGCTGGTCGAATTGCTATAGTTCATCTCGGTTGCCAAATGATGCACGGTAATCAGCTGCATGAAAAGACATCATACCCAAGCACCATTACACCCAAAATTCACAATCTGCTTGGTCATACACTTTATCTAGGCCATAATGTATAGGGCATCTGTAAATAGACAACTAATATGATAAATCTTCAAATGCTAATGTCATTAGACAGCCATCAGATCCCACAGGCTTGGGTTGCACCAAGTAATCATATTCAAACTTGAACAAGAGTCTAGTAGTTTCTGACCCTATCTGACCGCTACAATCTCTAAATCTAAAGAATTTGAATCCAGACAATCATATTCAAACTCAAACAATAGATCAGTAGTTTCTGATTTGACAACATGTCTACAACTCAAGAATTTGAAAAGGCAAATACATTTGATACAATTAAATATTCAATTGAAAAACCAACATTGTCTAACCTAATGCTATTTTATCTATATTAATCAAAATATTAGTAATCTTGAACACTTGGATGTAAAATAACAATCAATATAAAGTGGCCTCATGCGAAAATGCATAAATCTTCTTCAAGTACTGAAAAAGCATTACATGAACATGACAGTAAATTCCATGACAACTTTGGTGGCATTTCATCTGAAACATCAGGGTTTAAACTTAACAAAGTATTCCAAAAGTTGCATCTTGGATTTTCTTGTTGGAGAATATCTCAAAAACATATTTTCCTTTGAAGAGCATAAATTTGCAAGAGTTGAGATCCTAGAAAGTAAACAAAAATGTGGGTGCAATAGTGGCATCTTTTGCTTACAAGCCCGCTTCCACTTTGGACGAATCATGCAGCCAACTATAAAATTTGTGACCATAGAGCTGCCTTTAAAAGCAAAAAGCAGCTTCCCACACTCCATGTTCAAGCAGCAAATTGTTTATATGAGTGCTTTCTACCCCATTTTTCTTCACAGATGACACACCCTAAGCTAATCAGATGCTGAAAAGATGGATCTCTCAAAGAGGATATGCTTGCACCATCTGCCACACAGACATGAAGAGAGCCAGCCCATACACTAATGAATGGTCAACATTGTGGATCCATAGAAAAAGACATAAAAGAAAAAAAAAAAGAGATAGATAAAAAAAAAGATGATCAAAAAAGAAAAATAAATGAGAACTCAAAAAAAAAAAAAAAAAAAAATCTAAGTGCAGAATCCAAGTATCTTAGTATCTGTAGATGCATATATAAATAACTGCAGCAAAAACCTCAAAAGACCTTTACTTGCCAGGCCTACCATACAATCGAAGCAAATTCTTTTTGACAACCATTACCACCTAAACTGTCATAGGTTGGATTTGATGATAGAACACTAAATCCAAACCTTTTAGAACCCCCAATGAGGTAGACTAAGATTCCAACTATTTTTTGCATTGGGAGTAAATCAAACACCATGAAACACACAGCAAAAAAAAAAAAAAAAGTAAAAATGTATTAAACAACTAAATGTTTGGCACAATCTACAACTTTTGACGTTCAAACTGCTTGCAAGGCAATAAGAAGAAGAAAGACCCTTGCATATGCAATAAAATCATGGACAGGGTCATCAATTTAGAATATGACTTGCATCAGCCAAAAACATGTACTTGCATCTATGGTAAATCTATTTTCGAATGTGTTAATTTCCTTATAAGAAATAGTTAGGTGTACAATAATGTAAATGATACGTGTCAACACACTAAAACCTTGAAAAGTAATGATTGAAACGTATCCTGGAAGAATCATAAGGATATAGCTATCATAAGTCAATTAAAATTACAATTTTATTTCCACTTAGCCCATCTACATCAGCAATGTTTCTTCTCATTAGTCAACATATCCCATGGGGCAATTGGATACGGGAAACTCTAACAAACTCAACAGTTGGAGCATCATAGGGTTCAATTTGGACCCATGTTGCACCACAAACTCTAACCTTCTATCTCCAGCAAGAGACAAGAAACTAGCATAAGCGCACCCTTAGAATCATCAGATGATGGGAAATGTTAATTTTTTTTTTTTTCCCGTTATTTCCCTTATCACTTCCACATAAAGACTCAAAATTACTTTTGTGATTATACATTTAATGTCGGAAAACCTTCTTAAAAAGGTTTGCCACTCCTCCAGAGTAAATTATTCATAACATATCTAAGTTTCAGATGATGGAGATGTGGTCAATCGTGCACTTTGCTTCACATATTCTTTGCATCTTTTTATCCAATGATATGATAGTAAATACGCCCAAAATAACCTTGCACAATCAAGAAATGCTAGAGGTATTGGAGCTTCAATTTACAAGTTTGACAACAGAAAACAATAAGATAGATAATTCAAATTCAGCTGGAAGTTGCACTTCTGACCAATAGATGCCAAAACATGTCAACGAGACTAGATCAAGCTAGATACTGTAATCCTGAAAAGAATGAATCCCTCCAAAATCCCAAACAGAAGGCAACAGAATTGGCCGATAAAAATTGATATCGTGTAAAAATGATCACATTATCACCAGTGTACAGTTCAGAGTCATGCTGGTACAAGGATTCAAAAGGTTATGGGGTACTAATCGAATAAAAGAAGGATGAATTCCTTTTCTGTTTCATTACGTTAATGAATTGGTCGGACATGATCCAACTTTTCCGCAGAGAGAGAGAGAGAGAGAGAGAGAGAGGATGAATCCAATCATTTGCATCTAAAGCTTCAACAACTAGAACGCTTTCCCAATATTGAGGATCCCAAGCCCTTAGCTTCCCTATCCAGTACAAAGGACACGATTACCGAAGCATGAACGTGGAAAAGCTTTTGCTTTCAAATTGAATCAATAAACTAATGTCTACGTCCTTCAAACGGAGGCAGATCTAAATAACTTCAAAAGGTGCATGTAATAATCTTTCACCATGATGTTCTAGTCATTCAATCAAATGGACCGCATAAAATGTCCATAAGATAAAATAAGATCATTAGACAAAAAAAATTCCCGAAAAGTTGCACCATCATAACAAGATGGGAATCAAATTGATCAGCAAACTACCAAACAGACTTAGAACCCTATGATCCAAATCCAGATCCAGTGATACAAGAATTAGCGAACCATGCCCAAAAAACGGAGATCATAAATTATCAAAAACTTGATCAGCAAAAAAAAAAAAAAAAGGCCCAAAGAAAATCAACGACTAAACATCCCAAAGCAACTAAAGGTATCAGATTCACAATCTAACAGAAACCCTATAACAACGATCTCGATCAAAACCGGCCAATCCATCACCAGATCTGGCAAAAGAACACTTAATAACAAACAAAACGAGATCAAAAACACAAAAGGAAACGAGATCGCTGGAGAACAGATCAAGGAATTGAGGATCGAATGGATCTGACCGTCTCCGTCCTTGTCGAACAAGCTGAAAGCCTCCTTGAACTCCGAGATCTGGTCGTCCGTGAGCTGATCGGCCATCGTTCTTCTTCTCCGAGAGAGATCGAGAAAGAAGGATCAAGAGAGGCTTTAGGGCGGAGGAGAGGAGGCGAGGAGCGATTAGTGGCTTTGGAGTCGCGGACAAAAGCCGCAGACTTTTATACCGGCTTCGGTATCTGATGCTCTCCGGAGGTAATGGTATTCTTCAATGCGAGCCATAAATTGTGACGGAAATACCCTTGCTCTTGAAATCAATTGCTTTAATCTTCACAATATCCTGTATTTTATTTTTTTTATTCCAAAAATAAGCAATTATTGGAACACACATATATTTTAATAAAATTTATAATTAAGAACGAAACTTTAAGTATAATTTTTTTCATCTTGCCACATAGTTCTCTACTTATCAACAAGCAAGCATAAGACTTTATAGCTCATATAAAGCCTTCGTTGGAGGCTCTCTTAAATACTTTAATATACATGTTTATTAGAGAACAACAAAGACATAAAAAAATTATGCCTAAGTTTTTTTAAATTAATTCATTTTTTATAGAATAAACTTGCTTGCATTTAGGTCCATTATAATTAGTCTCATTCCAACTTAGGTCATCATCAAGTTTAATGTGGTTTATTTATTTGGTGGATCAAGGATTAAGCTCACTTTTTTTAAAGTTGCATCTAATTTTAGCGTATTCTGAAAATTCAAATGATTAGATATGACTTTATTAATAATTTTAAATGAATTGAGCTAGAATCATGTATCTTTTTTTTTCTATTTAATTTTATGTTTTTATAAAATTAATATCTAAATTACATCAAATATTTGTTTAATTTAGTGCCTTAGTGATACTCGAAGCATGTGTTCATAAGTTGTTTTGAATTTAATGGGATACATGGAAAAAAATATATAAATATATTTTTAGGCAAGGTAGAAATTAAACAAAAATCTACCAAGGTGAGAAATTGATTGTATTGAATATTATTTTTTATTTTATTGAACCACAATATGAATCAATTTGATTCATAGCATTTTCTTTTTGAAAAAACTTGAAGGTAAACAAAATAAATTAACCATGTCTAAATATTTAAAAATAGAGATGTATCATGCAAGAATTAAATATAGAACAGAAGGATTTGATAACTTAAGTAATATAGGTTAAGACCAATCTTGCATGAAAAAAGAATACATGAAATAATAAATGAACTGATTCTATCATCAGAAGCCATTCGATGATGTATGAGTTACTGTCGAAGATAACTCATTATTAAAATGATCAAAGAATAAAAAAGTTATCGAAAGCCCTTTTATAAGCAAGCAAGATTCTTTGAGTTTAAAGTCAACTCAACTTAATTCGATAATAGATTATACATCATCTAAAGAATTACGATGGTACCATGTTTGCTATCAAACAAAAAACCTTTAAATTTGATGGCATCCCTTTCACCATTAGGTTCCATTTGATGGTAAACTCATTACCGCTAACCTAATCTAAAAATACTAAAACTACTATCATATCGCATTTTATTCTAAAAGGCTTATTCAACGAGGTTGCTTGTTCTAATAGTTTTATCAATGTAAAGAATCTTAGAGCCTATGAATACCTTCAGTGACCTTCAATTTATCATATGTTAGCTTAGTAAAAATTTTATATGAGTGCATTTTTACTTGTGATTGCTCTCTAAATTCTTTTGCATCGTGAACTCGATGCAACTTCAATAAGTTCTAAGTCAATCCTAGAGAATTCTAGTGATTAAAGGTGATAGGCTTGTTACATTCCATTAGAATAGCGCCTTGTTCTCCTTCTTTGGTTATGAAATCTAGGTGATATTGAGAGTATTAATCAAAAAGACAAGCTGCATCAAATTTTTAGTTTATCCTTTCGTTAATATTTTGAATTTTATATTCGCTTTTGGTTAGTGTCATTTTCACTTAGCTAGTTTTAATATTTCCTCGTGTCGCTTTAAATTTCGTGCTGGCCCCCACATGACCAGTGCCATTCAATTTATGCTGGCATAATTCTCAGTATTTTGATTAAAAATTTTTAATCCTCAATTCTCTCTTAATTAATTAACAATTTCGAAAATAGAATTTACTGCTGCGCAGTGGGGCCTTTTTTTTTTTGGTCATTCAATGTTGATGACTTTTTTCTTTTGATAAGAAGCAGGGACAGTATCGTAATTTACGCAAAAGGGTAGAAGCGGAAACGGGAAACGCGGGATGCGGTGATCTAATTATTCGCGGTAACTTTAGGTTACCGGGAACCCCCACCGGTGCGCTTCGCTACCCCCACCCTTCTCCCTCGCCGCCATGTTTAGGTTTAATAACGATCTTTTTATCGATTTAATTACCATTAATGATGCGTTAATTAATTTAATTAATTAATAAATCGGGCGTGGGTCCCACTAAACGCGGTTCCCACGCGGCGAGGGCCCACCACCTTGAGCTTTTGACCGGAGGAGCTGGTGGCGCCACGTCAGCCCACGCACGCCTTGCGGCGTTCGTAGGCGGCCGCAACGAAACGTTTCCCTTCCCGCAATTAATATTTTATAATGACGTTATTAAGCAACGACGATTTAAAGGCTATCCTAGGCGTCATCATCGAAGCGTTTGCCCGTGGAAAATAGGAAAGAAAAGGCAATGCCTTAAACGGTGAATATCGACGGAGGAGATTAAAAAAAGATTCGGAAAAGTGATCAAAAAGCGTGGGAATAGAATTCTCTGTTACCTTGGAATATTACACGTTAGCCCCATGATTGAAATTCTTATCTTTTTCTAATATAATAATATAATAAACTAAAATAAATAGAAAATTTAATAGCCAGCTTTTTAAAGAATATTAAGCATGAGTCTTAATAAGGATACCTTCATCTGTAAAGAAACTCCAATGGTTAATATTGGCATGATGCGTAGATATTATTTTTTTTAATTATTTTAAGTTGTTATATAATGGTGTAATAAATAATAAAAAATAGCAGGTTTTAATAATTAAGTTTTTTATATCCATTAGGTAATAAATTTTAATGATGGTGTAATATATTATTACTTACATACTTTATTTACATGCCTATGAAGTAATGAATTTTAATGTTGGTTAACATATTAATTAATAATCACATTATGTATAGAGAACTGGGCATAAGTTAAGCCTCTAGAGAGTCCTATATTAATAATTCAAGATATTAAAATGCTTACAAGTTAAAAATATTATAATTTGGAGATTTATCATCAAGTAGTCAAAAAATTAGATATTTAAAATACATAAAAGATTACCTATATTTTCAATCATTCGATGTATAAGTCATATGATTTTAAAAGTAGCAGGTTATATTCAACGATTCAGATCATCAATATGAATCTTTCATTATCCAACGAGGACTTGATTGAATATGAGCAAAACTCCATTTAGGTGGAGTCAAGTAAAATATACCTACTCTCTCTCTCTCTCTCTCTCTCTCTCTCTCTTTATATATATATATATATATATATATGATGAATTTAGGGGTAGAGTTTAAGTTTTCACTCATCCCATGAGCTTATTATTTATTTCTAGAGAAATAAAAGAAAAAAAATATATATATATTATTTATTAAAGTTGAAAGAATATATATGAAATGATTGGTGGATATAAAGAAAATAACTTCAAGCATATGAAACTCATTAATTATTCAATGAAGATAAAAAGAGTGATAATCCTAGCATGTTCCTTTCAACATGTGTTGTGACATTAGCATCACTGTAGGTTGACTCATAGTTGGTGATGTCGATGATTCTAATGAGTCCCATCTTTTGTCTTTGCTTATACAAAACATCAATTACATCTTTTGTCTTTCCTTTCAACATCAAGCTCAATGCTATGTTTGAAAGATGCTTCATTTGCTAGCCATCGAAATCTTAGCCACTAAATCATTCATTCCTACCAACCTTATGGAAGTCAAAAAGAAGTGCATGGTTATGATTAATTTCAAAGGTTAGATTAGAAAAAAAAGAGAATTATGTCTTGAAGGAGAAGCTATAAAAATGGACTCAATAGGGCTTAAACAATTTAGGGAAAGTTAAATGAGAAGAGAGTCCTTGTCATCTTATGGTTGTCATCCTTGATTTTTTAATATGCATTACTTGATTGCATATTCTTTTTCTCTTAACTATTTTTCATACATATATTGACATGACTATATGTGCTATGTCTCCCATGGACTCTCTTAAAAATATGTGTACATCCATTTTATTATCATCTAGATGGTCAACTCTTATATAACTTTATTATATGCATCGTTGTTCCTATTTCAAAAATGTTTATTAAATAGAATAACATTTATATTTCTTCCTACAATATTGAGACTTGTCAAAATGTTAAACTTTATGAAATAAAGTTCAATTTTTGAAAACAAAAGATCACTAACACAAGCACAAAATTTAACTCTTAGAACGCAAGCAGTATATCTATAACTAATCATCTAATAGGAGATTCTAAACCATCACTATCAAAGCATAAAATCTAATATAGTTGATTCAAAATTACAATTCATTATGAATGTAAAAATTGAACTTAGGTGATGGAGATTGATGATAGTGGGCTGCAGTGGAAGTCCAAAATAATAGAACCATAAAAAGGATCACTTATGATAGGAGGTGATATGGTAGGCTGAACTATGTTGAATCGGTCAATCCAATCCGAATCAAGCTAAATTGATTGAAAACTAGCCCGATTTCAGCTTTCGGTTCGGTTCGAAACCTAAACTATCTGAACCGCTCGACTTGGTCTAGTTTAGAGGTGGGATAGGTGGAGAGGCGTATTAAGTAGCATGTGGGCTCTTATGAGCTTCTATTCTCTCTCATCTATCTTATTTTGATTTAAAATTATTTAAGTAAATGCCATTTTTTTCTTTCTATTTACTTAAAATTTCTTATCAAAATAAAGCGATATCCTATTTGAATTCAATAAAAATATTAAAAATATCAAATTCCTTAAGAATAAAAAAATAAACTCCCCATTTTAGGAATAAATTTAGAGAATTTAAGGAAAATATGCTTTGATAAATATTAAATTACGTACTTTAACTTTGGATAAAGATTTCAAAAAATTAATTTAACTTAAAGATAATAAAAAAATAAAATATTAAAAAAATAATTTAAAATATAATTTATAAGGTTTTGGTCAACTCTTGATCAAATATATATAATTTTCAAACTTAGATAGGATCATAATAATAATGAACCTCATACTAATCTATGTTGACTTGATCCATGGCCCATTAAAATAATAACATTAAACTTATGATAAAATCTTAAAGTTAAGATGTGCTTCTTAGAGTCCAAATAATGACAAGCCATGAGACTAGAAGTTAGGGTTTTCTTAAGGACCTCTAGTTCATAATACATCATAATCATAAGAAATACATTTTAACTTTAGAATTTTATGACAAGTTTAATTTTATTATTTCGATGGATGTGGTTAAAGTCGACATGCATCAGTGTAAGGTTCACTGATACTGTGAGCCTGTTTAAATTTAAAAAGCCTATAAGTTTGATCAAGAGTTGATCAAATCTTTACAAGTTATATTTTAAAATATTTTTTTAATATTTTATTTTCTAATTATTTTGAAGTTAAATTAATTTTCTAAAATTTCTATCAGAATGGAAGTATCCTAACTTAATATTTACTAAATTGCTATCTTTTGAAATATTTTGAAATTATTTTAGAGAGAGAGAATTGACTTTTTATTTTTAAGAAATTTAATTTTTTTGATATTTTTGTTAGACTTAAACATAGATATTCCTTTATTTTCATTAGAAATTTTAAATTCTTAAATGATTTTGAATGGAAATAAGAGAAAGGAGAAACGATAAAAGTTCATGAAAGGTTCTCAGCCTTACTTAATACGTAAATATATATATATATATATATATATATATATTTATATATAATAAAAAATTACAATTCGGTATCGATTCAGTACCAAATCGTGATTCCGCCTATGCCATGATGAATGATAATGGATAGTGAGAGAAAAGAGGGTCACCATAGATTTGTTGTCTCTCTTTTTATTTTCCTTTTAAGTCTAACATTTAGGTGAACAATCTTTTGTACAAAATCAAAAAAATAATCATATCTACAAAAAAAGAAAAAAAAAATGATGGAGTGGTTATCAAAATGCCCAACTTGAAAAAAAAAAAAAAAAAAGCTATGATACTAGGTTCCTTCTCTCAATTGTGGTTACAATATTTTTATGTTAGTTTCTATAATAGAAAATCGAAAAGAAGAAATATACATGATGCCAAAAAAGCCTCGAGTAATTATAAGATTAGATTTTGATAATGAGCATAAAAAGAAATTCAATTGGGATAAATGGATCTAAATAGGCTTAAAATCTCTTGTATTTAGTGGGCTTAGAAAAAAAAAAAAAAAAGACTAAAAAGTTATACCAAAAAATCTTCAACTTAAGCATGATGTCCATATGCAAAAGCTTTTGTATTTAGGGTTTAAGGAAAAATAATTAAAAATACTTAGTACTTTAATAATCATGGTCCTAATCATGATTTAAAATAATGGTCATTATACCATAAAAATAGATACCTTTTTCTTGGATAATTCTTGAGCAATTCAAAATTCAAGCTCGGGTCGGATTGGGAGGTGTCGGATCCTATTCCAGCGTACCAAGCCTACCCGCTCCGCCTTATGACGTGGGTTCCGGCGACGCTTAAAGAAGCAGCCATCCGCAACCGTAACGAACAAATCCGAGACGGAGAAGATCCGACTTTTGGCGGAAGCGAAGGTGGTGGCTTCGGAGCGAGACGTGAGAGCGGGAGAGAGCGTGGGAGAAAGAGAGCGATCCAGGTAAGGCGGCGGATGGGAGGGAAGAGAGACATGGAGGAGGAGACGAGGAATCAAATGATGCAGAACCTCTTTGGAGATCAATCCGAAGAAGAGGAGGAAGAGGGGGTCGATTCCGAGCACGGGGCCGCTGCCAACTACTCCGATTACCCTCGGTATGAAGCTGGAAAATCTTATCGAATTGCTTCTTCTTCTTCTTCTTTTTATCCTTTTCTTTTTGTTCTTGGTTTTCTATCGATTTCTTGATGTTTTGGGCTCCGTTTTGGGCATTTGATGCGGAAGAATGAGTCCTATCTTCCCGATGTTCATCAAAATATCTTAATTTTCGTGTCCGAACGAGAGTTTCAGGAAGTAGGGTGAATCTTTCTGTTAATTCTTGCAATGTTGCCTTAATAACTTTTGTTTGTTCGGTTGCTGATGTCAATGTACCTAGGTATGGATCTCTTGAACCTCTGTTTAAATCTTTAATTGAAAAGCTACAACTAATCTGTTTTTGTCCATGACGGCTAAACTTTTTTAGGTCTAGTTTTTTTTTTTTTTAAAATTTTATTTACGGAAAACTAGTTTTGTTGTTCTTGCCCGTGAAAGTTACAATTTCTAGGCATTACATGATGCTCAAAAGCAGAAAAGTTGCAAAATATAGGTCCTTTTTTAATTTATTTGATTAATGGAAAACCAGTTTCGTTGTTCTGTTCTTGTGCATGAAACTTATAATTATCGGGCATTATATGACCCAGAAGAAGAAAAGTTGCAAAATTTAGGCTTAGTTTTTTTATTTTTTTTTTTATTTTTTTGGGGTGGTCAACAGACAAGAAAGACTTTTCTTGTAAAGGAATCAGAAGTAAGTTCATAAGTAGTTTTTTTTTTTTCTTTTTTTTTTTTTTTCAGTGTCTGTATTATTTCCAAACGTATATATCATAGATAATAACCATTAGCATAGTCAGAAGAGGCAAGGAATAAAAGTGTGTAGAATTTCACAGAACTAGAGCTTTCTGTTGCATAAATGCATGTCTCTAGTTGTTGAACCGAAGTACCGAACATGTAACAAAATTGTGGATTCAGATAGCATAAGCAATGCTCCAGGGTGCCGACCCAGTTATAATATAACAAATTGAATGATAGAGTGGGTATAGTAGTAACCACCAAACTATCTGTGTGAAGATATGTATGGAACAAGAAATGTACTGCTGGCAATGACACAATTGATAGATAAAATTTCAGCTTATTCACAACCAAAAATGTTAGCCAGGAATTAGTTGTATTAATTCAATGGGAATTTTGGTGATTGCTTCACAATATCTCATGCTAACCAAATGTTCTCCCACCTTTTTGGAAAATGACATAAATTTGAACAATTTCAAAATCAAGGTCTTGCTTTGCTTTCATGGTTCTCTAATAGCTAAGAAGAGTTGATGCTATGCAATTGACTGTTATGTGGCTAGCTAATGGAACTATGTAATGCTCAAATTTAGTAGAACACGGAAAACCAATACAAATGGAGGCGCATCTCGAACATATATTAGCACAAAAGATAGGGGCATTGTGAGCATAAGGGTGTTTTAAGAATGGTAGTCTGAAGATATTCACAGAACTAAATCTTCTTGTGGAATTATGGGCGTGCATGTGTGTAAACTTCATCGAAAAAAAAAACGCTCACACACACACACACACACACTTTTGGCCTTTGAAAAGAATTACTTTTATTTCCACAAGACATTACACAATTTAAGCATGTATTAGCAAACATATCAGGTGTCACGGCCCAAGTTCAAATCTTTTCCCGACTTCTAAAGAATGACCATCATTAAAATTTAATCATCATTAAAGAAATCATATGTCTGAACAGAGCACAACTGAAGATGTATCATCACCCATAACTCTTAGATTAAAATTCACATAGGGATTGAATTATTTCCTATCATATAATACTATACCATCAAAGATACAAACAAAACACAAACTACCATGCACCTAGTGTCACTTCAACAATCGCTAAATCCAAAAAGACGACTTCTTAACAACAAGTTCCTCTTGGTCAACAAGGTCCACTATAGCCCCCATATCACTATAAAAATGTTGTATAATTGATGGAAAAGCACTTTACCATAGCCAAAAGAATTTAGGTCCATTAACAATAAATGACTTTTAAAACAAAACACATTATTAAATTATCGTTGGAAAGTGCAAATCTAAAATCACTGAAGTCATTTTATAATGAATTCTCAAAAATCAAAGTTTTCAATGTGGAGTAACATACTGAAAAAGGTTAGAAAGACAAGTTTAAAATAAGGCTTAATAATTCACATAAGGCCATAATCAAATAATTATCCAAAAATTGAAGCAAATGTAAGTTAAAATGATTTGGTAAAATAATAATTTCACACAGTTTCACATTTTCCTACACAAGGCCACTCATATGGTTATTTCTAATGCAACTAAGGCCACTTATCTCCTTTGTGTTTGCATGTGTGTTGGAGTCTATCTTTACTCTTCCCTTGGTGCGTTCTTCACTCAATCTCTTAATATATATAAGTGTCTCTTTGGTTGTCTCTTAATATTATTTTGGAAGTCTTTTTAATTCAATCCTCTGCAAAAGTAGATATTAATACTGCTTACCAAGTTTCTTTAGGAGATGTAGGTATTAGTTCTGACCAGGTGCATAAATAAATCAAGTTTTTTTAAAAGTTAACTTTCAACTAGAGTAGAAAATATTTAATCACAAATTTTTATCTGTGAAATTTGTTTTTGAACTTATATCACTAGAACAATTTGCCATGATTCGCACAATTGCAACCAAAATATTTTAAGACTCCTTGATAATGCACGTCAATCATATTTCATCGTAGAATACATATGTGCATATAGACCGACAAGTTTGAGGAACTCAGTAACTTTGTACAAATAACTTTAGTAAACCACATGTTGAAAAGGTTTGAAGGAAGCTTTACACATGCACATGACCCTTCAAGGGGAAATTCTTGAAGACCAAATAAGTATGTGTTACTCTTGGGTTGATATATGATCATATACTGTATTCTGTGCGAATTGTAATCATTTGCATCTGGAGCTTGATTACTGTTTTTGATGTAATCATGATCTCACTGTTGTTGAACTTGTTATGCTACCATTACATTTATGTCTGAGTTTTACCATCTTTCTGACAATTACATGACAATTATGACATGTATGAGGGTAAAGCCAGATTCCTTTTTTTATTTTCTAAATATGCTCTTATTCTTGTTCTTTATTTAGGATGAAGGGGAAGTTGAGGCTGAGACCGATGGTGAAGAAGAATGCGAAGTTGAGGAGCAAGGTGAAGCTGAAGTGGAAAGTGAAGTTGAAGCGCATGCTATAGATCTTGACCAGCGAGAGAGTGAGGGGAAAAGGGTTCAGAGTTTTCCAGAAAGAGAAATTAGTGACTAAGGGATGGGAGTGAGGCAAAAGATTCTGAAAGTAAAGAAGGCTATGGGCAAAGAGTAGTAACAAGCAGGAGACAAAAAGTAGTTGCTAGTGAATCAGAGGGATCTGAAGATAATCATTATGCTGATCATGTTAATGAAGATGTGGAGGTTGATCGTACAAGGAAGCCAAGGTAAATTCTTTTTTTTTTTTAATAATTGTGCATTTCACCTAGTACATTCGCATGTAAATTTTTTTATGTACATGCTTAGGCTTAGTTGTGGTTGAAAGACAAGAAAAGCTACATTCTTGCTAGGACAATTTAATGGTTGCTATCACTTTCTCAAACTACGGACCAGCTTTGTAAATCATATGCTCCAATCTGATTTATCTGGAGTGACAAGTCTAATTGTATGCATTAACAAAGGCAAATTAAAATATGTTCAAGTTCAAAGTCCAAGCAGTTGGTATGCTCCAGTTTTTGGTGGAAGCCCAGGGTTTGAATCTTACTGAGGTGCTCTTTGATTTTTTGGGTATTGCAGATGATGGCATTGGTGTACGCAATGCATATGCTATATGGGTGCCGTCATGCTTTAGTTGGCCTTTATATTCACTCCACAAGGCCTCTAACAACCCCCCACCCACCCCACCACACACCCACCCACACAACACACACGCGCATGCGTGCACACAAAGAGAGAGAGAGAGAGAGAGAGAGAGAGAGAGAAGGAAACAATTCTTGCATAAGAAAGAAAAAAAAAGATTTATGTTTTGTTCAGTTTTGCCATATTTGGGGACACCTTGGAGATTCATGAATTATTTGCTTTATTTTAGTTATGGCTATGTGTTGCTAGGATGATATTATTAGCTAAAATCTTTTATACAAATTTGCTTGAAGATCTTGCCTTTTCTTCTCCTACATTTAATTGTTGATTCATTATCGAAGCTATAATATGTAGAGTTAAAAGCATTTTTAGCATTTTTTTCCTATTTCTGCAATAGGTCAATAGACAAGCAAAAAGATCATGTCGTTAGGATGAGACAGGATAGTGGGGCATCCCATTCCGCAAAGAAATGGGGGCAACCCTGTCCTATAGAATTTAAAATGTTGGTTAGCCTTACTTTAGGTTAATACTGTGCGGGAAAATTAAAGAGCACTTATGAGATCTATGATGAAAAATTAAAGCAAGGGTTCATGATGTATAACTAAAGCCCTAGCTTTAATATTGGAAACCGAAATTGAAGTAAATTCTATATGAAATAGAAGGAAATTCTAGATGGATCCATAGTGCATGTATCATGTTTCTATCAATTCCTCTCTTTTTTTTTCGCCTTAATTTTTTCATTAACTATAAAGAAAACCTGAGGTTGAAAACTTGATTTGTTAACCATAAGGATTCAAGGGGATTTGAGTCCATCTTTCAAGACATCCAGTAGATGAGGAGAATTTTTTGCTTTGGAACTTGTGGATCTGAGTTTATTGGGAAAAAAAGAAGCAGATCTACAAAGTATGTTGTCAAACTTCATGAAGAATCTGCAACAAAGCAATAATATAATCTATGAATGGTCTTTTAATGGGATGTTCATGGTAACCATCTAGTATAAGGCTCTGCTCATATCTAGATAGGTGCATTTAGCCAAGGGCAATTGAAAGAAAATTATTTACTGAAAGTTAAGATTATCATATGTAGAGAAGGTCTCTAGAACAATAAATCGACAGTTCGTGCTGACTGATGGCTAGTTCGGTATGGTATCGGTACATATCGTACCGAACCACAGTGAATCGATACTGCAAAATAGAGAGAGGAGAGAAAGGAAGGAGAGAGAGGAGAGGGAGGGTGAAAAGGGAAAGGAAAAAACTTGCCGCAACTATCTGGGTGAGGGACGACTACCCAATGATGTTCTGATTCGGCTGGTTCCTTCTTTCCCCCTTAGGACGACCACCCAGGCGAGGGATGGGCAAGGGATAATGAGCGACGGGCGATCGATAATGAGTGATGGGCAATTAATGATAGGTGACGGACAATAGTGATGGGTGACGGATGAAGAACGAAGCATTAGGATTTGTGGAAAATGCATCGGACAAATCTTGAAAGGGTGAAGAATAAGATGCCTTTTTTTTAATAGATGAACCATTTTTAAATAGGTTGAACCTGAACTCGATAAATAAGGTGAACCATTTTTAGTAGACAAACCGACTCGGCTCTCGGATGGTATGATTTGGTTCAACCGGAACCAACTGATTCGGGATAGTTTGGTGGTCCATGTGTGTAGGTAATCATATGATGTTCTTTGTTATATGGAGAAGAGAGCTCAAGATCATCTTTAATCTACCTGTGCATTGGCTGCCAATTGGTGTATGGCCTTCTCAGATTTTTCCCCCTTTTTAAGTTATTGTAAAATAGTAATGCTATCATTGTTGAGGAGCTCTTTGTTTGGAAGCCTCACCTAGTTGAGCTCTATGAGGGCTATAGAATGTGGTGTAATTTTTGTGTGGGTTGTGGCCTAGAGAGAGAGAGAGAGAGAGAGAGAGAGAGAGTAGCTAGTAGCTACACATTGCACTTTATCTGTGAGTTCATCCTGATTCCAATTGTTTTATGTGGCTGTTTTTTTTTTTTTTGTGCTGTTATTTATCAAATTCTTTGATGCTGATTTTAGGTTCCTTACCATCTGTTTCTAATGTTTTGCAATCTAAGATGATTAGAATGTGCAGATGGATTTAGGTGCCAGCTGTGCTGGTTTGTGCTGTTCAACTTGTATCGCGCCAGACCCATCTGTGCCAATGAGGAGGAAGCACTAGCACAGCACAGTACCTTTTGTGCCAATGCCTGGCTTGCATGACACCAGCATGTGTAATTATAACCTTTGGGTGCATATATATCATTTGCTACCTACGGATGACGTGTGTACTTAAACTGAAGCAGGAGAATGTTAAGCTTGTCTTACTTTTCACAGTTTGTGTTTTAGCAGTCAGATCTTGGGTGCAAACTGCTTAATTGGCTCCACTCGACTGTAGATCCCTCTGAGTCAACCTCAGGTGCTAAATGTCATTTTAATGTCATGGCCAAGGTGAATATAGGTCTCATTTAGATTTGGTTCTGCTAATTGGTTGGCAGACAGGGTTATATACAGAGATGCTATAATTTAAGAATTACTTTCCAGTTCAAATTAGATACTCAACTGAATGCCTTATTGTCATCTTTGCATCTAACATTTTTATTTATATGTTTGCTGTAGCATGAAAGCATTGCACGTTTTGTAAGGTGGGACGATGGAAGCTTGCACTAATTGGTAATGAAGTCCTCAACATATCTGTCCATGAGGCAGATCACGATCAAAGCCAACTTTTTCTTTGGCATGGAAAGGTGGTTCTCTTGCCTTTTGCTTTGTGAGATAATTATGCTTTAAGTCTGGAGAATTTATAACTTAAAATCATAGAAGATTTTTGAAAGCGAAAACTGTAATTCTGGTTCTGTCCTTTGATAATTTGGGTTTATTTGCAAAACCTGGTGACAATATGTATGGTTAAATTAATTACCTTGTCATCTGTGTCAATGCAGGGAATCTTGCAATCTCAAGGAAGGCTTTTATGGAAGATGAGATTTATGCCGTCTTCTTTATCATCAAAGTCTCACCGCTTACTGACTGCTCTTGTTGATTCACGGCATAAAAAGGTTTACAAAGTGAAAAATTGTATCACTGACATTGATCCAGAGAGAGAGAAAGAGGAGAAGGAAAGGGTAAGAGATGCTTGCTTCCAGTCATTCATGTTCAGTGTTGGCTTAAGAATTAGGAAAACCAGCAATCCCATAGTGACTCTATGTTGGTGCCACGGATTCCACCCCTACTAGCTACCATCTATATTTTTATGACTACGCCTCTACTATCCCAACAGTACTTGCTATATAATCATAGCTCGATGAGAATTTCCCATAACAGTAGATATGAGATTTGTGCACGGGACACAGAGGACTGCTTTCTTTGGTATTCAATTGACTGGGCAGATCCTTCTCGGTTAGATAGAATGAATAAAGATGCGCATTAGCCCAATCGAATTCTGATGAAGTTGAAGTGAATAAAAAAATTGGATGATGCATGGTCGACCGACCCTGAATGGAATGCAGCACTTCTTAGTGGCGATGATGATGTAGCAGAGATCCCTGTGTTTGGAGAACACCACAATGCAGCAGCTGAATATTCTTGGAAAAGATCTTTCCAGTATAATATAGCAGCATACTCAACTGACTGTAAATGAAAACTAAAGGGTGAAACTTTCTGTAAATCAAAACAAAGAGACTGACTTTTTTAGTGGACAGTTTCTGATGCCACAGATAAAAGGTAGCCAAGGCAAATAGTTCATCCAGATATTTGACCTGTTATTTGAGGGACCTCATTTTTACAATTTGGTATGTGCTTATGATTGCTGACCCCATGCAAATGAGTTGTTACCTCTTAGTTGTTGTACCATAATATGTTTGTGTTCTATTAATTACTTAAGAAGTTGCTTCACCTGTCCAACATTTACAACTGGACCTGTCCAACCCCTGAACAGCCAGATCGGTTCAACACCATTTTCATCAATTTTTCTCTTAAAATTCAAATAATTTAATACACTTGAAGATTGCTTTCGCTAGCTACTTGAACTCTACAGCTCTTTGATCTTTCAATGCTTTATGCTCTAGATGTAAAGTTTCTGATCTTTGATTCGCCAAATTAATCTCAATAAATGGAACATTGTTGGTCACTACTATAAGCCTTCATGTTTTTCTTTTTTGTAGTTTTATCTAAGGCTTTAAATCCTATGGGATGGGGTTGTCCTGGTTTTACCATCGGACAAGATGTGCCGCTGTCTTTCTCCGTCCCAACACTTAGAATGGGGTATTCCAAGATGGGCTGATCGGGATGTTGGAATGATGGTGAAATGGTCCTGTCCCGGCACTTGAGATGGTAACTCATCTTAGTATCCCATGGAACGTCCTCCAAAAATTTGAAACCATAGTTTTATCCTCATTAATGGTCAATCAGTAGCTTTTAGAGCGCCTGTTACTTGCATTTGGTAAAAAGTGAACTTAAGTTGATTGATTTCCAACTTGTGGAGGACCATTTGATGCACTAGACCTTTAGCTCATCAAGTCCTAAGCTAACATCCAAATATAAGCAAACCTGTGTGAACTTACGTTCACCTCTTAAACAAATCTATCTAATAAATGTTCATCATTTTAGATGTGTTACCACTTTGTATTCAGGGGGCAAAATATCTTGCAGGTCGAAGGACAAACAATCAGAGCCAATGTTCTTTGTCAGAGGAAATGTGAAAAAGTGAACTGCAAGTACACACAAACTGTGAGCAAAGGACGGCAGCTTTCTCCTTGGTTTTTGGAGGCATTAGATGAGGTCTACTTTTCATGATGCTTATTATATTATTTGACATTTGAGTAATTACTAAATAGCACTGTAAATGAAATTTTATGAAACTGTTTTAAAATTCTAGACAAACTCATTGTTTATACCTTCAGAGGTTTGAAAAAGATGCTTTTACATATATATGAGTTGTGGATTACATCATAAACTTGTTCCTAATTTTGGTATCCTCTATTTATCATATATAGCTTATATACTAATTCTTTATAGTGCGCATATAACATAAAAAGATCTTCTCAACTTTAAGAGGTGGAATGTTATACAAGGTTTTCTCCAAAGAATTGCTCTCGACAATGCAATAAATTGTTTGATAATCCATGAAAACATTGTTAGCATGCTTGTGTCATTTTTGGTTTCTTGCACTGTTTTCATTCTTTTAATATTTGTTCTCAAATGTGCCAGGGTTTCTATTTCTTTCATCATTGCTGCTTGTTTTTATTGTGTGCATTCATGTGCATGCGTTAGTATCCTCTTGCTCAAAGGATTGCCATTGTCATTGTAGAAACTGTGAACCTGAGATGCCTATAAGATTGTCAGATCACCTTTTCTCTTAGACTGGTTTTGCAAGTTCATTAGATTATGTTGTTTGTTCATTCTTTTGTACTCATTTATGGTTTATCAGCTTCTGGGTTGTATTGATGTTCTCATTTCCTTTGTGGCTTAAATATGTTGGGTGCCTGACTTTTTGGCATGAAGAATTTGCAGACATTAATGGAACATATTCTAATAATTCGAACTTTGTCTTTCTTGAATTCAGGAAGATGAGACTGATGACTATTATAGGTCTCGCCGGGCAGCTTCAGCTCATCATCGTGTTGAGGAAGATATAGAAGCAGAAGCACAGGCTGAGAAGCGCATAGTCAATGCAAAGAAAGTGAGTTTGCATTTGCCTTGTTTATTTCCCTACTTCATTTTTGAACTTCCTAAAACATTCATGCTGATTTTGTATGGATTATCAGTCAAACAAACACAAAATTGTCCCTTGCAAACCATCCTTGAGTGCTGCTCGTTCAGCAAGGCACCGGGTAGAGGAATATTCAGAGAGTGACAGGGAGGACTCTGAGGATGAAAGTGATGGTGAGGATATTGAGAGGTCATCAGCGCATGCAAGAGAAGATGAGCCAAACCATGAAGATGAATATGAGGATGAGGCAGATGAAAAAGCTTTAAGTGCTAATTCTGCATCTGAAGAAGATGAAGATAAGGTAAGATATATGCCCTCCCTAATCTTGATTTATTGTTTCCGTTTCTATCTTTGATTACTTCGGATCTATTTATGAAACAGCCTACATACAATGCATAATCTTGAGTGCAACCTAATTTGCTTGGGCAGGGATTTATATATGGTTAGGAAGGTTAGTGTCAGGAAATGGATAAATTGCAGGAAATTTAGAATTTTATTAGCAGGGCATGAAGTGGAGCAGCATTTGATGGTTTACCATGTCTTAAGATAGGCTCAGATTTAGGTCAAAGGTTCTGGAAAAAGCAAGTGGCTTAAAAAAACTTGATTGCAGTCATAACTAAGAATTTGAGGAAGCTTTCTGAGAATAAATGGAACTGCATGAGATTGGTATATTGGACATGTCTGGTTTATGCCCTTGGTCAAGCATTTAGAATTTTGAAATAAATTATATGAATTATTAATCATTTATTGTTTTCAATTAGTGCTATCTTTTCAATATTAAATATTTTCAGTAATAAATTTATTTTTCAACTTCTTGTTTTTATTGTAATGAGTGTTTGGCCGCAGAAACCCACCATATACATACTCAATGCATCTATAATGTTTCATTTATCTCTAATCATATCATATTAATCTGTTCTTAACAAAATTTGGAGTTCGGACCTCTCAGTTCTAGATTTTTTTTTTTTTTTTTTGACTTCCAACGTTAAAGCTGTAAATTATAGTTGGGATCATACATATGTAGATATAACATGGAAGAAGTTGTGAGGAAGGGCATGTAGATATAACATGGAAGAAGTTGTGAGGAAGGGCATGAAAAGCTTATATTGACTCTGGATTTGTGTTTAATGGCATTAGTAGCAAGAAAGTGTTTGTTAAGTATAGCAATTTACAGTGAGATTAAATTTTACTTTATAACCCAAACTCCTTAATGGAGCCTTAGAAGA
Organism: Metroxylon sagu; assembly: GCA_017589505.3. Taxonomy (NCBI): domain Eukaryota; kingdom Viridiplantae; phylum Streptophyta; class Magnoliopsida; order Arecales; family Arecaceae; genus Metroxylon; species Metroxylon sagu. The sequence goes on from JACVBY030000650.1 coordinate 1,813,076, forward strand.
ACTGCATCTGCTTTTACACGGTCATGTGCAATACTCTAGTTTCACCAAACTTGGTGGGAAGTTCGATGTGAATTTGACAGTGGCATGTTGACCAGTAGCATATTGGTACCTTTTGTTTTACCACCATAGTTTTGACTTTTTAGTCTTTGAGTAGAACTTGAGTCAGAGATGACCTCGATCTTGATGATGTGTTAGTGCCACTTGCCAAAGTATTGAATGCTTTTGCTTAACAAAAAGGTTATCCATGAAATATCTCTAATCAAGATATCACAGATTTTAAGTGGAGCATCTCATTCCCATACAAACATTTCAAAATGTTGGCAATATGGTCCATGTGGGGGTAAGCAATATGCAACCGAATCTGTCTTGTGTGGATTGTGTTCAACTCGAAGTGTTCCTTTGCAAAGCATTTATGAGAATTGGCCACAATATCAATGAACTTCAAGCTAAATGATCTCATGAACCGTAGCCTATATTTTGATGTTCTACTATCAACCTTCTACCTCCCACAGGAGCCAAGGAAGAGGATCAAGGAAACTAGAGGCAGCAGTCTGAAACGCAAGGACATGGAATCAGATGGAGAGTCTCCACCAAGAAAGACAACAGTGAATCGTAGAAAGGCTGTTGTCTTTGACAGTGATGAAGAGTGAGTTGTAAGAAAAGAATGGGTGAGTTGAATTTCTGATATCCTCCTCCATGGCATAAAAACTTGCTGGCATAGCTAGACAGTACATTGTACAAGCATACATTTAAAGCAAAGATGTCATATGAGTTAAAATTGATGCCTCTGATCTGCTTGTTTTCGCTAGCTTACCAGTCAAATGATAATGTCGTGCTCGCATGCCTGTCCAATTACAGATGAGGCAAATAAACGTATATTCCATCCAAAATCAAACTGCTCTGGGAAAGCCCACCTCTATAACAAGTTGACGCATATTTTTCTTGTTGTGGTGTCATGTTCAGCAGGAGCTCTTGCTGCCCTAAGGACCTTATGGGGCCTTGAATAGATCCACCAGATATAACAGTGGAATAAGTTGTTTAAATTTGTAATGATCATCGTATATTCTCAGTCCAGTGTCAGATTCGTAAGTGCCTTCCTTATGAAGGGCCTTTGGTTAATGGTTTCTAGTAAAGTGGAACACGGATAAAATGATGTTTTGCCGTTGAGGGTGTGTGTACGCATCGCTCACATGCAGCATTCTTTTCTCAATAATTGGTGGCAAACCAGGGGTCCATGCGGGCCTAACATTCATTCCGTGCACATCATGGGACGCTGTCCTGATATTTTCTGGGCACGTAACCATCCGGGTCTATGATTTACAGCAGAAATTCATGGAATTTCCGTAATATATTACTAGGCTATGATACACACTGCCTTACATATTTCGAAGCCCTCCAAATGTCAGTTTCATATTTAATTCATATTAGCAGCCAGCTCAAAGCTCATTAATTATGACGAGTTGTCCGCAGGAGAAAAAAAAGCCTTTTAACATGAAAGCTTAAAACACTTTCATGAGTTACCAGTTTGCAAACAAGGTGATTGAACGGCAGCTGACTGAATTTAAACAAAAATAGTCACTTTGAAACTGGAGATATGAAAGACCAAAACCGAACTGCCATTTGAGGAGGAGGTGAGATGAGGAGGAGGTGAGAGAGTGACCAAAATTGAGTACTGATATGGTTCTGCTAAAGCTTCTGTTGTGGTAGATGACAAGGGGGTAACTGCCATCCATCGTCGATGAGGGCTCCCGTAGGGAAGGGGGGGGGGGGGGTCCTCCCTTTGTTGCCCTTGCCTTTTTGTCACCCCCACCGATGATGTCCTGAAATAGATGTCGCTGAACGCAAAGGAATTTGAAGGGAGACCGGATGTCGGCAGCTTGTTGATGTTATTTTATTGTTCTGTTGAACTAAAGAAACGGAGCTAGTGTTTAAAACTACTAAATCTATTGTTTTGAGGTGTAGGTGTATCAAGGTGTATTTTGCTAAGACTAAGAGTGCCTTGGTTTATCTTGTAGACGGCAGAAAACCGGCAGAAGATTTGCCTTCATGGTAAATAATTAAAGTATCCTGGTTTATCTTCACTGGATAGACGATCAAGAAAAGCTGACCGAGATCCTTTAATAGATAGGGGTGTCTATGAACCCGAAACGTAAGAAAAAAATTAATAACTCATCTCATTTTAGCTCAGGGTACTAAAAATAGACCTAAAACTTTATTGGATTGGATTTGACTTTAAAAAGGTTCTCCCTGAAAACCCAAAACTTGTCCTGCATGCATACAAAGATTCATATATATATATATATATATATATATATATAGAGAGAGAGAGAGAGAGAGAGAGAGAGAGAGAGAGAGAGATCATCGTTTTCTTTTATGTTCTTTTGTATAACCTTTGTGCATGAACGTCCAGCATTGGTTTCAGGATATTTGCTGAGGATAATAATGTTATGCAAGACATGCACAATTCGCATCCATCCATTTCGGTGGCCACAGTTAGTTAAAGCATGTTCATCCCATCAAAGCTCTCGCAATGCAATAGCAATGAGCAGTTAACAAGGACCATTAGCATACCTCTTGCTCAGTCTGCCATTAACCATTACAGAGCCGCAAGGTGTAGCAAGGCCCACTTCCATGCTAGCTATGATAACCGAGAAGGAGAGAATTCTGTGGGACTGATGCCAGGTGACAAGCTCAAAAGATAATAACATAATTCTGAGACAGACTTATGATAAAAGGAGAGAATTCACAGCACCAGTGCAGAAGAACCTTAAACCTACAGCAACTGCAGCACCCTTATATACAGAGGGGAGGGTGGCAGCTGCTTCTGTCACCCTCTCAAACATCTGCAGCAGATGTTTCTACTGCCTTCTCATAGGTTTGTAGAGGACAACAGTCACATACTTGGAGTGAAACCTGTGGGTCAGTCCAAGGGCTACCAGAGACTGCGAGGCCCATCCTTTCTCCATGAAGAGGTGGTTGAGAAGAACATGCCGTGGCTTTTCTGAAGAATCCTCATTGCTCTGGGGGCCAAGGACTGTAACATGCAACTGGGGTGGAAGGGCTGGTGGCTCTTTTGCAAAGTCCTCATCCACAGGAAACGACCGACCATAGCTGGAGTCTGGTGATGCTGGTGCTTCGAATTCAGAAACACTTTCCAGATTTTCTGGAACGTAGTCCTGGAACAAGGGGGGAAGATGTTGATAAGATGCTGACAAGTTTACCAAGATGTTCATCCTTGATCATAAGAGCATAAGGGGGAAAAAATTAAGATTAATACAGACATGGACATCAAGAAGATTAGCGATTTGTCCCTTGTCATCAGCCAGGCAAGGAAGATCAGGAATGTGCCTCCATTCATCATCAACAATGAACTTGTACTGATAGACCCCAGATGGGAGGACCAACAGGATGGAGTGATCTTTGCCTGACCTCTGTAGTACCTTCCTGAAAAATTCTCACATGTAAAACACAGTTGGTCTTCAGAATTTCTATTCTTTCTGATTATTCATAATTAATATTACTCTAGAAAAGTAAATTGAAAGTTATGATGGTGAGCACGGAGTACTAGTTCTCCAACAACAATTACCTTGAACTCCAGTTATCCCATGACCCTTCCACAGCAACATTGTTTCCTCCATAGCTCCATGTAATCAGTGTGGGAATTCCCTTTTCAAGTGGAGCATCAAAATGCCCATGAGAGGAGTTCATCCTTGTATAATTGAAAGCTGGAGGGACCTCAGCACCACCTTGCAGCGGAGTTACTGGAATCTGAAACATAAAATTTACCTGTTAATTTGTTTCAGAAGAACAGCTATCACTAGTTAAGCCCCAAGTAGCTGGAACTGATAATTGAAAAGCAGTTCCATGCTGTATACAACACAGTGGTATGCACACAAGCTGGTTTCTTAATGTCATGCGCATGGAATGTGATACTTGAAAAATTGCTTTGGGCAACCCAATGTGGACGTTTCCCCCTGTTGCTTTCATATTTTCAGTGTCAGTAGTTGCTTAAGGTTTTTTATATGCTGACTACAGCATATATTATGCTGTTAAATATGTTGTACCTTTGTTTCCTTACTCATAGCATGTGAGTAATTCAACACAATGTAAGTTTGTGCCCAAGTGAGAATTACATTCATTCAATGCCTACTTCTCAAGATGCAACTGAAGTTTGAAAGTTGTTGCATCAGGATATTTGCAGTAGTTCTTACATGATCCATACTAGCTGTAGCTGATTCTCATTTTCCCCAAATATGTCACCAATCAAATTTACATTATAGTTCCTTCATTGGAGTGTCATTCTCATACCCTTGTCAGAATTAAATAATTTCAGCACCTAAATCATATCCTTTGGGTTAACATCAGTTTGACAAGGGAGTCCATTCCCTGTCATCCGATCATCTGGTAGGCATATAACTCTAGCAAACCAAGTTCCCTCTAGCAATAATTGCATTCACTTAAAGGGGTCTTGCACCATCCATCAGTAACTTAGGAGACATCAGGAAAAAAGAGTTTAACATTGTAACAACACAGTCTTCACCCAAAAAGGCTAGCCCAAAAGATATTATTTAAGTTTATGAACCTTATATGAGTACCTAAGATCTTTCCAATGCACAATCATTATGGAACTAAACTCACGTCAGTACGAGCTTTCATATACTCTCTTTGTTTAGGCCTTAGCATCTTCATTAGGCTAAAGATTCAGGTCCAATCAAATCCAATCACAAACACCATAATCGCCTGTCCTGATCAGTCCTAAAGAATTAGTTTGTAGTGTTCCCTAATCCATATGGACCATGATTTAGGTCCACTTTAATACCATTTATAAAACTATAGGTCCTCATCCAAAAAAGCTAGTCAAAAATATATTATTTGAATTCATTGACTATGTATAGCACAAAAGATCTCTCCAATGCACAATCAATGTGGAACTAAACACATGTCAATGTAGGCTCTCACAAAAATTAGGTTTTCAGCCCTCCAAAATATCCTTCTGCAATATTGACAAAGAAAGGTATAGTTACAAACCTCTCTAGTTTTTCTAAAAAAATCCTGATATTTCTTGAGATTTAGCAAAATTTAATTAAACTCCAAGAAGAAATAGGTATCCCTAAAAAGATAATGTGTATTTACTTCACTATAAAAGTATGGCTCTAATATAATGGACATGTTATTTTATTAATTCTTCTATTTAACATGATATTATGATTAAAAAAAATGAACACGTATAATCTTCTTGTTGTCCATCAACTTCTTCCAGTCAATATACACAGGTATAGGTAATGCTACATAATATTAATTCTAGAAATTCTGATATAAAACATGATATCATCTTGAAAATTTCCTTTACTGGTAAAAATCTGAGACCACTCTGTAACTAGGAACACGACCAAGTTCAACATAGGTAGTCTGGAATGATTTTCCATAAATTCTAAGTGTAGAACACTAAGATAACTGGCCTTCAATTTCAATCAATTTTTCCTGATAAAAGGGAAAATTTCCCTCTGAAGATAAAATTCAGGAGACAGAGAGCAAATAGCTAAAGACACTGCAAAACAGTGAAGTATATACCTGCCGCACAAATAAGACCAAATAATACCCAATGAGTCAACTAGCACTATTGATCTAGAAAGCCCCAAGCCATCTAGAGAAAATAAGGCAGTATACATGTCAGCAGTCCATGTGGTGCCCCCAGCACTCCTCCCACTGCATGTTATCCATCTAACGAACATAACGATAGAAGGATACAGCGATAGTGATGCTACTAATACAACTTGACAGGCTTTACTGAAAAGACAGTAGTCAGCATCACAACTTGAAAAAAATCCATAACATACATCCAAAGTCAGCTTGTCTGCATCAAAACTAGGACAACAAAGCCTATCACTTTCAAACTCCCACTTTGGCACAAATAAAGTTCCCCAATTTTATGTGTGAAATTTATTTTGTGGCATCATACAGAGGAATTAATCCTCATAGCAAGATAGAAACATGTACTTAAAAAGGAAGAAAGAAATTTCAACAGTTACCTTCAATAAATTCAATATTTGACTAATACGTTACCAATTTCATCATTATTGTTCAGGACCAGACATACTAATTTTCTTTGTTTTTAAATCCCCAAATGATCCATCTTGCACATTTAAAAAGAAAGCAAATTCATTAAATGCTTCCTCAAAAGTTAACAAAATCGTTAGATCTGAAAACATACATGCTTTGATTGAATTAAGTCTAATCCTAATAAAACTCTTGATGGAAGACACAAAGCACCAAATATTTGCTCTTGCATATGCAAAGTTAACATCAATACCTAATTAATTTCCGATTTGTGTCAAGAAACAAAGCCAATTTATCAAATTAATCTCCTCATGTACCTAACTATCTTGAAGGAATTTATTATGCGATACCAGATTACATTAACATGCTATGAACTGATGTAGTTTGATCAGTGGCTATGTTGTTCAACCTTCTTGAGTGCAGTCTCTTATAAACTTAAATCTTAATTTTATCATTGAATCACGGTAATCTTCTAAGTCATTCCATCCAATGTTCATATTTCATGATTATGTATGACATCTCTGGTGCTTTCCTATTATTAAGAACTTCGATATCAAATAACATAAAGAAATATCTTTGGGAAAAGCAAAAATGAACATACATTATCTGGCTTCAATATATGAAACCAAATCCACATTACCACCTTCATCATTTCCTAGAATATTGCGTTTTGTAGTAACCAATCTTCATGGATGAGAGCACCATCTTAGAATGGCCAATCTTCATGCTTTGTTCCACATGTAACTCCATTAAGAATTGAAGCTCAAGCAAAATCCAGTTGGTAGATTTAGAATCTTTGGGATCATTTTCACACCACCTTCTCAGATGTGTTGCATAAGAGTTATAAAGAACAATAATGGTACATAATGAATTGGCATATTAAAGGAATAAATCGTTAGTTAAATCAGTATGGTTTTTGATATCTTCTCTCCCAAGTGTCATCATCATGTGTCCACACATACCACACTCCATGAGCCAGTAGATTCAAGAGATTCATAACTACTAGCTCAGAACCTAAACCACTGCTTTCAAAATCTCTCCATGCGTTGGGCAAGGTTTTCATGGCAAATCGAGGGCCCAATAACCAACCAACTATTGTCCGAATAATATTCAAGGCATTCCCAATTGCTGTTATCATGGTCATCTCATATCCAACAATTCAAAACAACCATAGCCAATTACTAAATACTCAAGCAACACTTTGCAATCAACTTCTTGTGGCACAGCAAAAACAGGACCACTAATCCAGCTGGTTGTTGCGACCACATTCAGACATCATCTTTGCTAATACCTCACCACAAAAGTACTACCCACTAAAATTAAATCGAGATAAGGAGCTTCTACATACAATGCACATGAAAAATTCAAGAAAACCATATCCAATTATTCAGTACTCAAGGAACACACACAGCTCTTCTGCTTGTCACTAACAATGTCGCGCAGCAAAGACAGGGTCTCATATCCGACCAGCTGCTGTTAACGATCGTATTCAGACATTCCTTTGTAAATCTCTCATGTTGCACCTGCTAATCTAAGATCAATTCAGAGAGACATCAGCAGTTGCATTCAGATCAATGCTAAGTCAAAAAAATCCCATAAAGCTTAAAATATCACTAATTTCTAAAACCAGAATCAATGTTGCGAAATTCCAAGAACTCATCTTCATCCAAATAGAATCTTTATTTTTTTTTTCCCCGTAAACTAACACCAATAATCATCAAAGAAGGACCAATCCAAATAGATAAACAACAATTAACCACGCAATCAATCACCACTGGCATTATTCATATAATAAACGATTCAAATAACATCGTACCAAACTAACCCCCATTACAACAAAAACAATATCAAATCAAACATAAAAGAGAAGAGAAACACGTAAATCACGAACATAAAAACAAATAACATCAAGAACTTCAACCAAGCAGCTCACATCGGATTATGAACAAAGAGAAACTCCCCATTTTGATAACAACAATCCACATAGACAGCGAAATCAATTCAAAAATCCAACAAAACTCTGAAAAAAAAAAAAAAAAAAGGCAAACTTGATGGCGAGGCAAATCAAAGACCTGTGGGGCGAACATGAACGGGGACAGGGACCGGCGGGGACTCTCCGGCGGTGAGATTCCCATCCCGCCCGCCAGGTGGTAGTTCTCCGGATCCCTGCCGTGCAATCCCGCCGGCGGCCTGCCCGGCCCGTTCTCTCCTTCCTTCCCGCTCGCGTTACCCATCTCCGATTCTCAGTAGATCTACCCATAAAAAAAAGGGGCAAAATAAATTAAAAAAAAAAGAAAAAGAAATAGCTAAGAGAATGCCACCGCTCATCGCAATTATTTACCGAGAGGACCACTCCGGCGAGAGCTTAGGAGAAGTCCGGGAGGTTGTGGAAATGCCACCGGAGAGGGAATTTACGGCGACTGCCACTGAATGGCGCCGGAGAAAGGGGAGAAGGAGAGGCGAAGGCTTATGTTTTATAGAGAAGAAACGGACGGCGATGACGTGGCGACGAGACACGTGTAATACGGACGCGCGTTGGATGTGGTGGGCCCATGGGTAGGCAGCTGACGCCAGCCGGAAAGGGCCCATGGGCTTATTTTTTTTTACGTGACCGAAAATGCCCCTCTGCTTTCCATCGCAACCGCTTTTGGTGGTAAGCCGGTCAAAAGACAAAGTACGTTAAAAGAGGTATTAATAAAATAGTTAACATATTTATTATTCGGAACATCTCAACTATATGTTTAATTTTAACTAATTTTATATAATAAAATATATATAAAAAAAATTAAGTTAAAAGTTTAAAGGTTAAAATTAAATTTTAAATAAAAAAAAATTTTAAAAAATATATATTTTGCCTTCTGTTATTGGTTTTTTAAGCTTTTAACCATCAACTAATTATGTTTGATGTTGCTTGAACTGAGATATTCCATCATTTTGTCTCTATCAATTTGCCATCCTTTAGAACAAGACTACTAAGCAAATTCTTCTGATGTGATAATAAGGCTACTGCTATGCTATAAAGTGACATGCCAAAAGATTAAGAGTGGTCATTAACTTGTACCATATTTCAAAGTTTAAAGCCACCATAAAAAGAGAGTGAAACTGACCTCCTTGTCTTCTTGCCAAGCGCCTGAAACGCCAAAAAGCTCACCCGCCAATGGGGTAGAGAAACCGTGGGCTATTCCAAGCGGATAATTAAATTCCGGATAAGTACTAGGAGGAGGGCGGCTACATCTGGAAGGGTACTGCTGGTATTTTAAAGCCTTGGGTCTTTTTTTTTTTTTTTTTTAATAAAAATCCCAAAAGAAGGACGATAGGGACAAGAGGATAAGTGGGGCCATCCTTATCCCATTCTCTACCTTATCCTATCCTTTGATGACTTCATGCCATGGATCTCATCAAAAGCTACAGGCCTTAAATTAACTCAAACTGGCATCTTCCAGAAAGAGCTACCCACCAATTATAATTTAGAGAGCCTGAGAGAAGATAAAAGGTCTTACACTCCCAAAATATACCTTTTTGGACTGTTTTAGATGGCAAATAAATTTGACCAAATCCATTATTTTTTTATTCCAAAATTTTAAAGCTGAAGCAATGCTATCCGATAATAATAATAATAATAATAATTCAAAATATTATTCAATCCCATCATACCTCATTCCACCAATATGGTTGTTTTATTCTGAAATCTCAGTGATGTCCATCTTGCAGTGATGTTTTGATTAAATTACAGTGGGCCAAGCAAGCTTGCTTTCTAATATAATATAAGTTTTCGGCTAAGCTGATGGGGGTATTGCCGTCGATGATCCGCTTGGCCCACGGATTTAAGGCTTGCGAAGCCGCTGGTTTGGGATGGAATTGGGTCAGCCCCTGTTCCTTCCCCTGTATTCCATTCGATTCCAAATGAGCAAATCTAGATTTGATTCATTTATTAATTAAATCAAAAATTTAAATTTAAATCAAACTTATATATTATATGACTTGTATGATACAAATTATATGATCAATTTAATAAACAGATCATATTTAAATTGACACGAATGCATAACCCTGACTTAATAAAACTCCTGTATTTAGAATGTTAGAAGAAGAATATAAGAATAAAACATCTATCTCATCATCAGAGGATGCTGTTGGCTCTGCCCTTGCTCCGACCAAGTGGTCAGCCAAGTCATCAGAGAACACACTCCATCTACGGCTTGTCTAATTTTATTCACAGCTTTTTTTTTTTTTTTAGGTTATAAAAGGAATTCACTAAGTCTCTCTGAAGAAAATATCCTACAACCCCTGCTAGTTTCTTTTGCTGAGAGTTGAGACCGGTTTGATCATCCAAGACAACACTGGTGTCATTATTTCCTTCAACATTGCTGCCTCTAGCCCATGCTGTAGGAATAGACACTATGGTTTTAGATTTGAATGTCCAATGGAATGTTAGAACTGAGTTTATATCATCCAAAGCGTTGGGATAACAATATTTTGATATCATATCAGCATCCCAATCGATGCATCATGAGATACTTCTTGTTAACTAGATGGAATGGTTTTATGGAATGTTAGAAAGAGCGAAATCTAAAGCAAAAGAAAAGGCATTCTTGCCATCAGAGAAGCATGGAGTGAGAAATTTTTTCTGATCTGAATTACAAAGTATATGAATGCACTGAAAAACGCCAGCCTAAGATAACGACGATGCTTGTCTTATTACAAAGGGAAGTGAATGTAACTATGTAGGTCGAGGCCTTTTAGCCAAAATATATGGAAAAAAAAATGGTACTGAAAAGAAGTGAGGTATGTAATTTGTATTAGATTCAACTATACTATGTGAACTGATAATTTCACAAGGGGAAGATAAATGCAATGCTACAAATTTAGACTGTGTTCTGAGTTGATTCCTTGCTTCAGAGTTGAAACCAAAAACTTGGTAACGTAAGCCTCGAATGGAGGCACAAGTTGCATAATGAAAAGAGAAAACAAGAAGATACTGTAAGCTGTTGAGTTAATTTGAATGTGATTCTTTCTTAAAAACCATTCTAAAACTTAAGAGATGGCAGTAAGTATGGAAAAGCCTACTCCCTGCAAAGAACCAACTGTACGGATGTGGGTTCGAAGGAATTAAATTAGAATGAAGGTGAGAATGAAAAGAATTTTTGAAAATTTACTAGATTTAAAGATAAAGATATGGATTGGAGTCTTCATCTCCGAATCTACCTTCGAAATCTTAAGATCTGATCATTTTTCTGAATGTAAACTTCCTTTATAGCTTTATTAAATAGATGTTTCTCAAATATACCCCCACTTAATTGCCCTGTAATATATATATATATATATTTTTAAGTTATACCGTTTTATTCTTTTCTTTAGAATTTAGGAGATGCTAGTGTTTCAATTCATTAGAAAAGAGAAGATAACTGAAAATGTCGCTAAATATGTTTGTAATAAGTTAAATGATACATTGGATTTATATATTTACTTTATGCTACCTACGTTGCATGTTGCATTTGACTATACATTACAGTGCCTGAAGTGGCCATGATTTGGAGGCAGATCTACTTGTTACCGAATTGTTGAAGATGATTCCTCTTAGATGCATTAAAGTGTGGTGCGTTGTTATGCATCCATTTTGCTGTTAGCTTGTGAGAAATGATATGTTAGAATTAGGATGACTTATAAGTGGCGTTTAATTTATGGTAATATAATATTATTAAAAATTTTAAATTTCTGATAATCATACACTTTGATAATTAAATTATTGAGAATATAAAATTATCGTGTTTGATTTACTTTGATAATGCTAGTTCAAATTCTCAAAAATATAAATATTTTTTTATTTTTTAAGTGACCATCTTTTTTTCCTCTATAATATGAAATGTTCAGTAAAAAATAAGAAATCTTTGTAAAATCATTTTAAAAATATCATATATTTAAATAATAAAAAATATTTAATGCATATTAATTATATTATATAGTTTATATTGTAACATTATTAAATATGTTATTATACCATATATAATATGTATTAACATATAATATATAAATATTTAATACAATATTGTATATTATATTATTAAATTATTAAACTTATAATATAATGAATACTAAATATATATTATAATTACTTAAATATAATAATTTAATATGCAAAAATGTCATAAATATTAATAATTTTAAATTTGATATTTATATATTATTATATAAATATATGATAATATTTAAAATGTTAAATATTAGTATAATATTAAATTTATTATATTATAGATGTAATAATAAATATAATTCTAATAATAAATATTTAAATATTACTAAATATATAATTAAATATATAACTAGATTAAATATTATTAAATATTTACATAAAAGTTAAAAAGTGTAATATAAGATTATCAAACTTTGATAACTTCAGATATTCATCTTTTAATGAGAATCGAATTACTATAATTTATGATAATCTTAGATTATCAAATTTACATAATAATTTTATATTATTAAAATGAATTATCATGATCCAAATGCACCAATAAGATTGTTATTACCAAAGTACCTAGGCTACTGGTGGCTAATCTATAGCACCCATAAAAGTGACCCTATATGATAACAGGTGGGGTGGTGATTAACAGGTCAAACAGATAGCTCCTAACCTGATTTGGACCTCAGTAAGTGAGAGAGAGAGAGAGAGAGAGAGAGAGAGAGAGATCTAATTCTCCATCCTCACAATCTGAAAATAGTTCTTGAGCAAGAATTATGACATGTTTTGCAAAGTCGAAGGAGTATTTTTCAGAGACTGAAATGGCTCCTTGGATTGTGGATTATCTTCAGGATTGATTTTAATTTGTGATTGAAGAAAAGTTAGTTTTATTTATCGAGTTGATTCATGGTTCATTTAGATTTATACAGAAACTTCATAAACCAAAGTGGAGATGCCTCTTCCATGCCCTTCAATGTGCATAAGTACCTCACTACCCTCATCAAGCTTTCTTTAGACCCACTATAAACTGATATGGTGATACATCAAGAATATCTTGAATAAAAAAGCATACGTGTATCTTGGAAAATAGTCAGGCACCAAATGGAAATACTCCATATAGTTTGAAACAATTAATTATGATTCTCATGGGGCTAAATGTAATTTAGCAGCAAGCACTGACAATGATGGAACTCCATGAGGCAAATGTCACCTTGAAAACCTTGCTATAATGTATTCTGCAATTGCTAAGCTGGATGTCAGGCCAGGTGACTCAATTCCAAACAAATTGATGAGTCCAGGAACACCATGAATGTCCTCCCCCTGTAGGCGATGCAACATGAGTTGTGTTTTATCGTAGAAAAGAAAGGGACAAGTATGAAGGAAAAAAAGAGCTTAAAGAGGGATTAAACAAGGAGATATAGAAGATGTTTGCCAGACATTAGCCGAAGAACATTAGCCAAAGAGATAAGGTCATTATCAAAATTCAAACTAGTAAGCTATAGTAAATAAAGGAGTCAGTTGGATCTTAAAATACCATTGTGTAGACTTTGTAGTGTTTTATTTGAACAAGTTATGAAAATTTCAATATTTCCATATAAAATTCTGTTTGGGCATGCGATGTACTTGCTTGCACATTCACCAAAATTTAGATTAAGCATGCCAAATTATCACCAATAATAATTTGTAGCACTGTCTGCTAAATTGTCCCGAAGTGATTGGTTCGAGGCATGCTAAACAGTACTGGTTGGGAACCAGGTCATTTCAACTATTTGAATCGTTCACTTTAATTGGGTTCCGATTAGTTTGACCTATTTATAACAATAAAAAGGCTCTCGTTTTAATCCTTTTGCCTAGTGTCTTTCTCACGCAAAACTCTAAGCCCTTCGCTCGCTCACGCAAAACCCTAACCCCTTCACCCAGCGCCCGTCGTCCATCACCTGTCAACCGTCACAATCCTCTTCGCTGATTGCCAAAGATACATCTACTCTCTCTCTTCTCTTTCCTTCTTTTCTTCTCACTCTCTGGCGTGCGGCTTCGATTCGCCATGGTTCGATACAGTACATACCGGTACAATATCGAATCTATGTATCATACTGAATCACAGTTGGTATAGGATGCCAATGCAGTTCAGTGAACCTTGATTGGTAGAGTATTTATTTTAGGTGCAAGGTAAAGATATGGTTGACCATCATATCTACTCCTAAATCATGTAGCTAGAGGCTTGTGCTAATCACTATTGTTTCACCAATCGCAAGTAGTCTACTACATATTTATCTAACATGTCGACCAACAATTCCATATCTCTCTTTCAATGTATCATGGTTTATCCAATTAAAAGAAAGATGGCCATTTGATACAAAATTTCATTCTCCCTTTTATTTCTGAAAAAATATTAGTGTTATTATATTGTATAATATTTCTAGTCTTTTCTTTACTCTATTGTCTAACAACCATCAGGGTTCAGTTAAATTGACCTCAATAAATGCAGCCTTAATTAAAAAAAAATGAAAAAAATGGGTGTGTCATGTAACTAAAAATTTGTGATGCACATTTTGTAAAGATAACTGCTGAAAATGAAGCTATATGTTTCCTTTTAAAACTGTAACACCAAATAAGCTACAGAAAAGAATACTAATATAAGAAATATTCAGAAAGAAACATTCAAGAAGGGCGGTCTAATAAACTCAATGTTAAGATTTTTATGGTTAACACTGACAGGTATCATCTAAAGTTAATAAAAAAAAACAAAATTTTGAACAAGACCTTACCAAATGAATCAATTCAACCATAAAAGAACCAGAAAAACTAGATTCTGAGATGCTTTTTTACATGTACGAAAAGAAGGGATACCTGAATAACAAAGTCCCAAGGAGGCTGCCTTGGACCAGAAAGCTTTGGTCGGATCCCAGAATATCCAGGTTCCAGAGATCCATCTTTCAGATTAGGAAAGTACTTTCTTATTTCCGGATAGAATCTGCCTGAACGATCCGAGTTGACTGAGTAATCAAACCTGAAGCATATTCAAGCTGTAATTTTTCAGAACTTTAAAGAGAGTAGCTAATCATTACATGTAACTTCTGAATGCTGGAGAGAAGTCCACCTCAAAAGGTCTCTCTGAAATAGCAGCTATTCAATTTTTAACATGTCAGAATATTTCATTTGCTTGCCAGATTAACTGGAAGTGTCCTCAGTCAGGAAAATCTTCATTAAAATGAACAAACTTCAGTTTTATAATAGCAAAATACATCTCCTAAAACAAAACAAAAAAACAAAAAGCAGGAATTGGTTGCTCTACAGTGGCATTTAGAGGAAATCAATGATAATTTTGTTTGTGGAACATATTTGATTCCATGGTTGATTTTTTTTCATCTCTTTCAACTCACATTTTGGATAAGGATATTGCCACATAGGTGTCTCCCACTAGCAAATAACATTAAAAAATTATGAAACCAGAAGCCAGAAAAAAAAAAAAAAAAAAAAAAAAAAACATTGCAAATATCGAGATATCAAAGCATTTATCTTCATCTAGTGCTGGATGATAACCTTTTGGGTTAGCTAAAGTTTTTTATTTGAGGATCCACATGCAGTTGCTCTGGAAAAGAACCCTCATTGTTTCAATGAGATGCAGCCAGTTATGATCCATGGCAATTATTTCAAGGTTTAGGCATTCGTGGAGCCTTTGGAGCTCATGTGAGATATGATATCCAAGCCTACAAACAGTAACACAATGCTATTATAACTAGGTTTCGTAAAATTACCTATTCAAGAAGCTTGATAAATCATTTACACCATCAATCCATTCAACATCTGGCCCAAACTTGATAAACCCATTCAAGTCCAGTGTAACATGCACTCCAAGACCACCATCCTCTGGCATTGGATAAATTAAATGGCTGAAAGGAGACTTAGTTTTAGAGAGGGTGAAGTAGCATCCACGAGCATAATAGGCAGCAGGAACAACTCCCTGCTTAAGGCCATGAAATCTCTTGGCAAGAGCAAGAGCACTCAATCCTGCTGAATTAATTACAAGCTTGGGACTCAATATAACCTGAGGCAACAAAGGAGTGTCCCCAATATGATTTTCAAGGTCCTTGCTCTCAGAAATGTGTAGATGTAGGCAATTGTCTTTAAAATGACCACCAATAACTGCAGTATTATAAGAGAAAGTAGTTCTAAAATTTTCAGCTTCCCCCTGTATTCATGTATTGGCTCTAATCAGGATATTTCTTATAAGCTCCATGAGATTTTTCACAAATGAATGTAGCATTTCTAACAAAATAAGTCCAAACAGACAAACTATAAGGTGAACAACAAGTTCCTCCTGTGCTAAGACTTTAAGACAAGATAAATAATTCAGAAGGTTGAGGCAAGCGGGTAACCATGTAAACCTAATTCAGCAATTATTCAAGTTTAACAACACAAATAATTTCAAAAGTTACTCATCATTCAACCACTGTCTTGATTGATTCAATGACATAGTTTTACTTATTTAACATGCAGATAAATGTCCTTCCTGAACCAGCAAGGAAGTTTTTATTCTGAAGCAACTCTTTTTTTCTTTTGGGTGAGTAGCTGTTGATTAGGACATTTTTCCTAGGAGGGCAATAGTTAGGTACCAAGAGAATTAGATACCTCATAGTACTAGATAAATGATATAGTGATACCTCTTTAGATACTGCAATTTCAAAAAGTACATTTTGCAACACATTTTTATGGAGCATTAAATGAGTCATATATCATTAGGACTAATCAATCTAAAGAATTTCTAGGATGATTAGGACAAAGCGAAGAATGTTACCATACATACATAAAAAGAAATTCAGTTTAATAAGATGTAGAAATTACCACCAAAGAAAGCATGAGTGAGTGAGAATCGACTATCCCAGAACTAGGAGACAACAAAGCTTTAACACATCGAAGTTCTGGTTCCATCTGCAAAGCTCGAGATCCCTCCATCATCCACAGATCTTCAACTCTATTCTCCACCCCCTGCCTCAACAAATCTTCCAACTTTGTAACTTCTGCAACACTAGTGGCAACTATAAGTTTTCCAGTCTTTTTATGGGGGATCCCTCGATCAAAGCAATACTTGTAGAGCAATTCCTTTCCTCTAACACAAAGCCTTGCCTGCAGAGACATTTCCAAATGCATAATAATACTACCTAGTAATATGGCTCTTGTTTCCTCTTTCCCTGACAGATATGAATCATCAAAAACTTTAGCTATATCTGCCTAACCAAAAATCATAAGCCTTAAAAAGGTGAAACCTCATTGATGTATGTGAAGCAAGGCAGCAAACACAAACAAGAAAGTCTACTTAATGTTACAAAAAGATCACAGCAAGAAAGTTTTAGAGAATATGAGAACCGTGACAGCTCAACCTCTCATGACTAGTCAAAGATGTCTAGAATCAGGACCAGGTTGTGAAGCACAAGATTTATTTCTGTTGAAAGCTGGATGAGAAAATGAGGTGCACTGTATGACAAGCTTGTGAGGAGCAGCCATCCTCTGTTGGGTCAATGTTTGGAGAATCCTGACACAGCAGTCAATATTTTGCCCAAGGAGAAGAAGTTCTGAAGAAAACCAGTGAGAATGATGTTCCAATCATATGATTGAAATATATTTATTGCTAAAGGAATAGGGCATCAGGGGATTGAACTCAGCAACAGACAATATTTTTCAAAGTAATGCCCAGTCTTTAATGCCATGGACAAACATGTTGACTAAATTATATATGAAGGGCAATGTCAATAGATTATATATGAAGGCTTTCAACATGCACCTGTTTCCTGTATAACAAAAATGAGAAGGTGCTCAAAGTGAGTACTCTGACTGAGTTTGGCTTGGAAACTTTAACTAAATTTCCATTCCAACTTAAAAATGCTACAGTGAAGATTTTAAATCATGGTATCATGGGTTCTAATTTCTAAGAGAGAACAACTTGAGGATTAAATCTCCAAATCGTTCCCTAATTGTGCTGCTTCCAACACATCATAAAGATTACAGTATCAAATTGCAACTCAAGAGGATATTTACTCCAGACCAAGAAATTCATGTATTCTGATTGAGACCCTTCAAATACAACAAAAATGGATATTTTATAACTTTAGCAAACTTCTTTTAGGCAAATTAATAAAATGTATCTCAAAAAGATATTAGCTAACAAACTAGGCAAGTCCTCAGCAACCTCTTGCAAAAATTCCAACTTCAAAAAAAAAAAAAAAAAAAAAAAAAGGAACCCAACAACAGAGAAATCTTCATACTTTCAGGCTTTTGGGAGGGTAGTAGATCCCAGCATGAATCACCTCACTGTTCCGAGAACTGGTTCCAGTCCCAAACGTAGAGGCGGCCTCCACCACCAAAACATCTCTCCCCTTCAACGCAAACTCTCGAGCCACCGCGATCCCCACCACCCCGGCCCCGATCACCACCACGTCCGCTGTCTCCCTCGGAATCCCTTCCAATCCTCCAGCGAAACCCATCGATCTCGCGCCTCCGAGCACACGAGCGCTGGCGACCTTCTTCCCATAGCTCCGAAGCGCTCTCCCCAGCATCGGGACAAGCGACCGTTGCAGCCTCCCAATTAGGGTTTCGACAGATCAGAAACCCTAGCCTCTAAAAAATCGCCGGCGGTATTATCCTACACCGCGGTTGCTCCAAATCAGCTGGGATTCACGTTGTCCGACGCAAAATAAGGGTCCATGGGAAAGGAGAAGTGGCTTATCCGAGATGGTCTGGAGGTGCAGCATACCGCAATTGACCGAAAGATATAAAATAAATAAAGAAAGATCTCGCCTTTGCCGGCTGCTGCGGGAAATTTGAGGGATCTCTCTTTCTAGGGTTTGAGTCCGCGGGGCCCGGGGATGGAGGATGGAGTGCGGAGATGGTTGGTTGACATCTCTCAGTGGAATCCTTCTCAGGATGAGTTCTCCTTCCTCGTTTCTCGGCTTCCTCCACACGAGCAGCCGGCAGTCACCCGGTGAGCGCTTCATTCTCATCTATTCTGTCGTTCACTTGTGAGACATTATTAGTGACATCTAAATGAACAGAAATGATGATTTTTTGATGCAATACTGGGTAGGACAACTTCTGAGACATTCTTAAGGACCTCTAAAAGATGGTGTTTTAACCCTTTTTTTTTTTTTCAGATAATTACATCAAGTACGCAAACATACTTAAAAGGATTTTCAGTTCAGTATATATATTCTTTTTTTCAATTTAGTCCTTAAATCAATTCATAAAATTTTTTTAATTAAGTATATTTTTTAATGGTTATCAATGGTGACTTGATGAACCATCTTAATTAGCATGATAGAATGGGAAAAAATAAAAAATAAAAATGAAGAGATGGTGCTATGTGGTGTTGAGATGACAACAATGAGAGATAAAAATTAAAGTGGAGGAACAATCCACATAGGTATTGAAGATGAGAGAAAGAAAATTATGAGTTTTTTTCTCTATTTTTTCATCTTCTGTTAATCTTAGCGCCACGAATACATCATATTAGCACTTTTTCCGCATCCAACATACCAATTAAAATAATCTATCCAGTTACCGTTGACAGCTATTAAAAATCTGCTTGATTATATAAATTTTATTAGTTAATATACTTAAATGAGAGAGAAAAAAAAAGGATTAGTTGAAAATTCTAAATAAGTGCATGTGCCTCTTGCGCAATTATTCTTTTTATCATTAAAGAAATATTATATGGTTTGAGGTTCCTAAGTATCTGAAATTTGTTACCAATTCCACTTTTTTCATTCCATTGTTTGGCCTGATGCTTTGATTTTAGAGTGACTGGCGTTGATCTTTAAAGCCCTCTCTCACCTGTCAAATTCCTTGCAGTTGAAACCTTTGCTAGATCTCAAAATGGTGACTTTTTATCTATGGTGTTAACTATGGTGTTAAGGGGGCAGGCAGGTAGAGATGGTCAGTGTGCATAGGAGTTGTAAGGAGAAGGAGAGATTGAGGCAAGCTAGAGCATAGGGGTTCAGGGGATGTCTGGGAATGCCCTCTCCTTTTCTGAAAAAGAAATTGGATCCACTGTTCCCCTTAAACATAGGGAAGCTGAGCATTGTTACCTTGTTTTCCTGTAGATGATCATAATATTTGCTTGAAAAATTGCATGGCAATTTTAATATGATGTGGAACTGAAATTTTTCAGTCTCTACATTGTTATTTTCTTTTCCATTCAGGAAGCCATGTAAGAACTTAACTCCTTGAACCACAGTGACTGAAACCAAGAAAGGTTTGTTAGTCTTGGTTATAGTTTATAAAGGAAGATTGGTTAAATGAAGAGAGTTGACCTTTTTACTTTGCACTAATTAGTTGGTTTGAAATAATCAAGTTGTTTCTTAACTCTCAATGTTTGAGACTTAGAACTGGCTATGAGACTCGGTTATGTAGATTAATTTTCTAACATCAAACTCACATATAAATAGGTTTATAAAGTTTGAGGACAGGAAACGAGCGCTTGTCAGTCGGTTGCTCCAGTACTCACTTGTGCATGAAGTTTTGGGCACTCCATTTGACAAGATAGTCTTGGACCGCACAATTGAAGGAAAACCATATCTGGTATGGCTGTGATTCTGTTGAAGGTTGTCTTCTCACGTCACATTGGTTAAGAGCTGCTATCTAATGAATCATTGTAATATTATAAAGGTACTTGTTTTTTAATTGAATTGTTGCATAAAAATAAAACATGTGGTTCAATATAATCATCTTACCAACCAAAAACAATATGCAGTTCAAAGTTAGAAAGAAAAAAATATTCAGAAAATGTGGCCAGAAGAAAAAAATATTCAGAAAATGTGGCCAGAAGAAACCTATTGCCAGTTGTAGGCTTTCTTTGCAAATGTTTCAGAGTTTATCAAAAGCCCCTGAATTTGACAGCCTTTCATTACTTTTAGGAACCTCTTTGAAGCACCTAGAGCATAGAACATTTTGTTTTGGTTTCCCCATGTGCAGGGATCTCATTCATGAAACTCATATAGTACTGATATATTGTTTTGTTGCAATTCCTGGATTGGTCTTGTATGAGGTAATTTATTTCTAGATAATTTATTTCTATTAATTTAATGCAGAATCATGAAGGGGACTTACCATTTCCAAATTTCAACTTCAATGCATCACATCATGGAGATTATGTTGGTATAGCATCTGAACCAGTTTGCCTTGTCGGTTTAGACATTGTTTCTGTTGCCATCCCTCAGCAAGAAACAACTCTCGAGTTCATCAAGAACTTCACATCATATTTCACAGTCTTAGAATGGAAGAAAATTGTCACTGCTGGCACTTCAGATGAAATCATGGCTGAGTTTTACAGGTACAAGATTATCAGCATGATTTCTAGCGTGTTGGATTATGAAATTTTTGATTTTATCAGCTGCTTCTTATGTTAGACAATTGATCCAAAATCATAATGATATTTGCAACCGGTATGAACATAAATCCCTCCTCATTTTTTAACAAGCACTGGAAGTCCGATATTTTACTAGATTAATTCTACTAACTCAAGCTTCAGTTCAAATTTGTTAGCATATAAATATTTGCTAGAAAGATAATGCAAAACTGTGGAGCAACATCTTCACGTCACCACTTCGTTGTTGTAGTTCATTGAAACTGCTGTGGCTCATTCTGCAGATATTGGTGTCTGAAGGAGGCATATATCAAAGCAATAGGAGCTGGGTTGGGCTTTGGGTTGCGCAGAATGGAATTTCATCACACAAACTGGAACAATATATCTGTCTGCATTGATGGGGTGGAATCAAGAGAATGGAGATTTTGTCTTTTTGAGCTCGACAAAAGCCATTTGGTTTGTCCATCCTATGTGCTGCTTAATTCTTTTTTTTTGCTTATATTCTTTTCTTTAATATCTGGCTCCATATAGCTTAGATATATTAGCAGAAGTTCAATTATTAGATGTATGAGCTTATACATGTGTCATGCATAAACATATTGGTGTATTCAGAACTATGAAAATGCCCAGTTTCCTTTAACAAGATCAAAAAATTTCCAGCTATGAGGAGGACAAGTTCTCGGAGGTAGATATTTCACAAGCTGACACTCAAGCCTGTTGGGTGGTCATCTTTTGTTCTTAAAAACTGACGCATTTTCTTACAATCACAGTAGATTTATGAATCCTTTTTTGCTCAAATAGTAGTCATGGCCGAGTACGTAACAATCTTTCAATGTGCCATGGAAATTGCAGGCATCTGTTGCCAAAGGGCACCCGAAGAATGCTGTTGAGAGTTATCAGAGAGCCTTAGTTAATGTAGACATTGAGGATGAAGAGTATTGGAGCAGACTTTTTCTTCCAGATCCAGGCTTCATGCTCTGCACGGTAGAACAACTACTTCCCTTATTAAATTGAGAGACCTTTACTAGCATTGGGCATATGTAAATGCATATTATGCTTTGATTTTACAGTGTGTTTACAGTGTTTAATATTAAATTATGGTATAGAACTTCTAACAGACAGCACAAGGGAGAAAGAAATGATTGCTCCCAGGTACTGCCCAGCAAGTAGAAGTGTAATTAGATAACAGCAGTTTGCAACACATTTGGTAGGTTTTGATTTCTAAATAGAAAGTTGTTTAATAAATTTGAATGCTTCTCGAACGCCTGCGGTGTCTAGTGGATGTTGGTTGACTGCATTTCTTGCAACATGCAGTGATAACTGAGAAGTCTCAGCTATTACTGCTATCACACGCGCCCAGGTTTCATTGATTATAAAAATAAAGTCGATTTTGAAATAACTATAAATTAAGTTTATGAATATTCTTAAAGAAGTTCTTATTTCTTTATATATACCCTCAAAAAGGAGTGGTCTTGT
The DNA here is from genome assembly GCA_017589505.3 of Metroxylon sagu. Classification (NCBI taxonomy): domain Eukaryota; kingdom Viridiplantae; phylum Streptophyta; class Magnoliopsida; order Arecales; family Arecaceae; genus Metroxylon; species Metroxylon sagu. Next base: position 1,835,926 of record JACVBY030000650.1, read on the forward strand.
CAAGGCCATTGAAGCAGAATTTTTGTTTTAGATTTTTCTCCTGCCATTTCCATGTAACCATGGTGGTCGAGACTCAGGTAAAAGTTCCATACCTGCAGACAGATACTACCATTTCCTAAACAGTTATCATCTCTTTGTGGCCTAAATCATTATTAGTCAAGAAACTTCTTTGGCTGTGTTTTAATAAATTTTAAACAATTTAAGGTTTTCAATCAAATCAAGTTTGGATATTATTCCTGATCATATAGGGGAGGAGACGATGATCCTCTGTTAAAATTACGATTCATGATATAAGGTTCATGATATCCATAAATACAGGGGCCCTATGAGATGCATCCCCATCATTCCTCTCATCGTTGATTCATGACAGGGAAAGTGAAGAGAGGTCTGGATCACTCACAATCTTGAGTAAGCAGCAGTACGCTTGTTCAGCTACAATACAGAACTTCAAGTACGAGAAAAAAATTCAGTATGAAAGCTATTCTCTAACTTAACAGACGTGATTCTGGACAATTACTTCATCACCAATCTTGAGTATCAGTTCTTAGTACCAGTCTAACAGCTATCATCCTGAATTCCAACCTGTTGCTGTATAAAACCATGAGCGCATATGGAAAAAAATAATAATAATAACCATCATGGGAAAAACATTGAAGCAAGGTCGATCAGGTCTAAGGAGCACAAGGTTCAGTCAAATGAAGACAGTCAAATCTAGGTGAGCAAACATTGTTAGAGGTTGTGGCGTTAAACATCAGCAGTTATACCAAGGATTAACAGCCACAAGGTGAGCTGCAAGATCACAGTTGTTGGGATATCCAAGAACCCATTACTGATTAATGAACATTTGATGGAACTCCATCATGTTCTCTATTAGTTCTGAACAAAGGAGCTTCTTGAAAAACATTTCACAGGTTAGTAAAATACAACCCAGTAGGAAGCAAGTCATTAAGACTCAGACTAATGCAATTGTATCCATAAGCCACATACAGAATACCATGCCCAACAAGTTTCTAGAATTAGGTTGGTCTACATTTTATTATGGTCCCACGTAGCCGTACAAGGAAAACATTCACCCACCCATCTACATACAACAACATTAAGCAGCAGTTTTTTCTGCAATACAAATATGAAGCTGACAGCTACAAACTAGCTTTACACAAGGGCCTAGACTGAACACCGAAACCAATACATAAATATTCCCTACTCATTTGACATCACATTATAACAAACCCAGGCACAGAACCGTGACAGTTGTGTCACCGGTCACCATCTAGCAGTTTGTATCATAAGTTGCAAGCCCTTGCAACTCAGGACCTTCCAAACGGGGATTATTCTCAAAGCTGCAGAGCAAAGGGCAAACCCATTAGAGATACATAGATAGATGACAGAAAGGAGATGCAGATCTGCACACTACTAAAATCATTAATTGTCTTTTGGGGTTGATGCAATCTTAGACAACAAGAAAACAGTCATTGGCAGGTGGATGCATTCTTAATTTTTACAGTGATGCTCACGTTCTATAATGGATAATGAAGCTTGTACCTGCTGTAAGGTGAATGCTTAGAAAAGATTATTAGTAGCCACAACATTGTTACCTATTTTTCAAGTGTTGCAGACACAACATGGTTTCCTATCTTTTGGGAGTTGCACACAATCATTGTAATAGGTAAACATCATTCATAACATGTTTATTGGAAATACGTTAAGTATATTTATACAGTGAAACGAGAAGACGGACAGGGGATGTAAAGAGTTTTCCAACAGAGGGAAAAGCAAAAAGAAAATGTGGAGGATTTCGAGAGTACAGGTTGATGATGCATAACAGAATAAAATTAATGTCTAATTTATGCAAACAAAGATGTAACAAATAGCTTATAGTTTCTTCACTAAGTTAGTCTCTCAGGAACATGCAGTTTAACTCAATTAGCAGCCCCAGTGATCTGCCTAATGATGAAAATGATGTATATGATAATGAAGTGAGAAAAACAATTATTTGTATTATCATGCAAAGACAAAACAAGAGATTACATCATTGCAGATAATAGCACGATCCACAAAGCTGATACTAGAGGGATGGGATGATGCCTTCTGTGTTCAAGTTATTTAATAGAAACTCTAGAGGATCCTAGTATAAAATTTCACCAATGTAGTAGTATTTCGTTTAGAACTCCTTCCTTTCACAGTCACGCAACCAGCCAACCACTATATTATCAGCACTTGATTGGACTATCTTGGAAACCAGGTCCCCAAAGAAACCAAAGCATTTTCAATTGAAATATGTTAAGCTATAGCATAACTTCCCTATAGATAATAAAAATTAATTATACCATTCTAAGTCAATATTGATCCATCTTCACTTTCTTTAACCACCTCAGAAATCCCAGCTTCATCAAATTCCACATTTATTGTCACAGAGAGATTCATGTAATTGCCCAGTAAAATAAAGCCACTCTAAAGCCTGCTCTTTATTATTTTTCTAGTACTTGTTGCTTATCTAATCCTTCCCAACTTTGTCAAAATCCACCATCTTTTTCCATTAAAAAGAAAATCATACAATTTCTTGGTAAAATAGGGCCTTTAAAACAAGCTCTTGGTGAATTTCAGATAGCTTTTCCAATCCTTGAAGCCTAAGTGACCATCTCTCAAAATTTATAAGAAAAACAAAATAAAATGATGGTATACCACCAATTTGGGTGGGCTTGTGATTTTTCTTTGAAATCTATTACTAGAATTTAGAAAGCAAGGTTCAGGATCCCATACTGGTACTACACAGGTACAATGTCAGTACGCCCAATACATGAGTTGGTTCAGTACACCATAACTCAGTACGCATCGGTACAAAATGTTGGTACAATATAGTACGCTCGGTATGGAGCGGTACGGTACGAGCTAGTATGGCATATCATGCTAGAAAGACTCACTGCTAGCGTCTTTATACTCTCATAAATTTCTTCCAAGCTTGCTCTGGTCTTCCCTCATCCATATTAATCTAATACACATTTGGACACCCCACTCTATCAAGTTCTTCCATTATCTTTCTGGCATATAATCAAGCTATCATGTTCTCCCATATAATCAAGTTCTCCCATCCATATTAATCTAATACACATTGGACACCCACTTTATCAAGCTCTCCCATTACCTTTCTGGCATAAAATCAAGTTATCACCATCAATATTTGATATAATCGTAAACTTTTCAAAGGTTTTAAGCCATAATAAGTTTCAAACTAAATCTAAACCAAAAGCAAAATACCTTTCCAATGCTATAATAGGACATTTAGTCATAGAGCTCCCATGATAATATACATCCACTCCAAGAAAACCAAAAACTCTGCTAAATAAGCCTTTTCCAGGATCCTTCGCTTTATCCTATTTGCACCACACTTCCACAAAAGGTCCCAAAGCTCACACCTGGATGATGCTTACCGTTTAAAGTTACAACAAAAGAAGCACATGTAGATGATTTCAGCTTCATCCTAACAATAAAACACAAGAACACATGGAAGTGCAAGAAGAGACCTTATTATTCATCCCAATCTTCTGGGAGGCCCCAAGTTTCACATTCATGATTTTATAATAGCATATTGATCATTGCAGCTTTTTTCCTACTAAGGAAAGCATCCTATAAGAAGAGACCATGTTAGTTGTTAGAACAGGTAGGTAGCATAGATTTCATTGATCAAGCAAAATAATACCAGATCATAATAGCCAATCACACAATAAGTTTTACCATACTTAAAAGCGATGGTCAACTTCCCATTACTTCACCTCAATATGCTCATATAACTCCTCTGACCAAGACATCAAGCATGTGGTTCAATTTACTGATGTCCTTAAGTGAATTTCATCTCTAAACAAAGCTCGTAAATGCTATCAAATACATCTTCTTACACAATTCTTTAATAAGAACACAGGGTTCACAGCAAGGATGGCCCAGGTTATCAAATGGGAGTTCCCAATTATACAACTGTCTCTTCATCTCAACCATGACATAGACATGATATCTGAAGTGCACTCTACTACTAAAAAACCTTAGCAAACTTGCTATGGCCCCACTACCCTCTGGTTATCTTTATGCCCATGACAAAGCTTCCTACAAAACTCATGATCCTTCCAAGACCTCACATACCATTCTCCAAGTAAAGACTGTTAACAATGAGATGTCATGAGCAATGCAAGAAAACTGCAAAATGCAAAGAAAAAAAAATAGCAAGACACTTTATAATACTGCACAAGACAGTCAAAATTGCGAGCATGACCTAATCTATTGATGGAGGCAGCAATGGACAGTTCTGCACCTCAGGAAGCTTGTCAGAAGCGGTAGATGAAAACAAGATCTTTCTAGTCAATATCAAACACCTCATCATATTATCAGATTTAATTAACTGTTGGGATTGTTTGCATGTTTCATTCTCTTAAATATAATAATCCCATGTACCTTCTACAATTATATCGTATATATCCAGCAGCAATTCTATACAGCTGCAAAACTCCAGTTACTGGCAGTGGTCATAATCAATTCTATCATATTACCAAGATAAAGTGGATCAAGATACAAGGATGGACAACGAAAATAACTAATCTTACGAACTCTCCACTCTAAAGATCAGAACAGTGAAGGCTGATGATTTTATAGATATCAAAATAAAGTTTAGAAAGTTAGAAATTACTTGTTCAAGGGGATGTGTTCAAAAGGCCCAGAGGTGGGAATCGTCCCGCAAAGATTGTTGCTTGAGACATCTCTGAAAGCACAGATAATAAGAAGTCATTGGTTCACAAGAAATAAATACTGTTTATAATAATATAAGGTAGGCGAAAACCAATATTACTACACTTACACAACTTTGAGACTAGAAATTCTAACAAGTCCCCTTGGGATTGGCCCAGTTAGTTGATTATCATTGAGCCGTCTACATAAGCATGAAATAAAATCAGCAGTAACACAGGAATCCAAAAGAGAAAGCTAAACAGCATTACCCAACATTGATGCAATAAAATGAGACCAACTTGGCAGGTGCTGCAATAAAGTCAGACCAAAAGGATTCAGAAGACACAAGGTGGTCTAATAAAGCTCTACTATTTCCCGCCCTTTACTGATGAAATACTTTGTCGGATACACTATACCAGCACTCGACTGGTTGGGATCAAGGGTTTAAATCTAAGTACTAGGGCTTGTCCCAGACTCGGGTCAGGTCAGTATGGTACGATAACAATACCATGAGGAATTAGGGTAGACCACAACAGTCATTAGCAAGTAGCAACAGGAATGAAGACAGCGGGGAAAAAATGATTAAAAACTGGCATCCTGGGATGTCAGGCTGTCCGAAGAGTTGGGATGCAAGAGACCCAGTGAGTCAGCATTCTGTATGTGTCTCAAGACCCAGCATCTCTCCAGTACAGTAAAATAACACTAGTGCAGGCTATGTCCCTAATCCTTGGTTGTGATAGTTTGAAAGTCTGACAGCCAACCAATATGATGTGATTGATGCCCACATGGAAAACACAGATCATAAATTGTATTCACTAGAGCATTATTCATATATAGTATTTAGAGAAGAAAAACAAATAACGAGAACTCACAAGAATACTAAAGACTTCAGTTTGCCTAATGATGGAGGTATAGTCCCTGTAATGTTGTTGTTATACAAATCCAAGCTAATCAGGCTCTTTAGATTGCCAAGTTCTGGTGGGATTGTCCCTTGAATGTTGTTTTTGTAAAGCTCCCTGTATCAGTAATATAAAGAATTAGCAAATCCAAAATTAGTACTCAAGCTGTGGATACATCATAAACAACTAACGAATTGCAAAACTCTTGCATATTTAGAAGCATAATACAGGAATATATTACAGAAGTCAATTGCAGAAGAATGTATTCATGAGAAGGATGAACATAAGGAATCATAAAGAGCAACCAGCCAAAGTGCAGATTTGGTGAGGAAGAAAATGAGCATTCTTTCCCAAAAATTACTCATTGTAACTTTATATTAGAAACCATTGCATAATGCAGGACATCATGGGTCGTGATATAATTATAGTGAGAAAATTATTTTCTCACAGCGAAAGGCTTGCAGAACTGTGCTCCCATGCAACAAATTATGTTAATACATGTTCTTCTTCTTCACCTATTCATACCTGGACTAAAGAAAGTCTTTGAATTTCGTCTTTGTATCTCTCAAACTTCATAGATGCTATAGCTGCTGTAATTAAATGAATGCAAATTGATTGATCATGATGCAAACAATTTCAAGCGGACTGGTCTGTGTGCATGCATACGTAGGGGCACCTACAAGCTCTGGGATAGGGATAGAGGATTACGTCAGAGTTGTGGTAGACATTCTCCAAAGTCCAGTGTTCATTTCTCCTATATTTGTAAGCTAGTCTCAAAGTGTCATCAGATCAGAGAGTCTAGGTATGTGGATGTACAAATTTTGGCATCATATAATTCTTTTCATTATTTTTCTAATTAATAAAAAACCAACATTTAGAAAATATTTGATGTTAAAATAACCTTCACCTCAGCATTCAAGCAACATTGTGTATCCTCCAAAATTGTGGTATATTTTCCTCTGCAATTACAGTTCCAGCATATGCAGGCTTTGCATAATATAAATTAAATCATATTCTTATCAAAACTTGATATAAAAAGGATCCCTCCAAGGTCCTAACAGCAACCGTATAATTTTTGGGATCCCCCTTAAAGTAATAAAGTTATTTGTTCTGTACTTAAATGTCCATCCTATCAGGCAAATTGGCTATAGCCGAAAAGTTGCACCCCTCTTATGCTTGGAGGAGATTCCAAGTTCAGAACTTGGAAGGTCTTATCTATGTGTTTCACTTGGGTAATTCTCACATCATTTCTTTGAAATACTTTCTAGTGCCCTCCTTGTAACTCTATAAAAAAAGGGGTTAATCCTATCAGGACGAATATATCAAAACAAGCCTTATACTGTCTCAATCTGCAATTTTTAAGGCATCAGTAGCCAATCTCAGGTTATATACATTTGTTAAACAAATAAATGGAAATGCCAGTGTGCAATTAAAAACCAGCATCACATAAAGCCATATACAGCTTATAAAAAGAGGAAACTTACAGATATTGCAAATGTTCAAGCTTTCCAAGTTCAGGTACCAAATGCCCTGACAGATTTGAATTTCCCAGGTCCCTGCACAAAAATAGAATTGAATACAAAAAATGTTTTCCAATCTCTTCCTCATGAAATCATATGATATGCTGTTATATCAAGACAAAAGGCAGTACATCTTCAAAAATAATTAGGTTAAAAGATACACCATCAAAAAAATAAATTAAAATAAGACTTTTCATCAGCATCTTAGTCATTCGAGTCAATAAGTTGGTCAAAATAAAAAATGCTAGCTTTTTGAAATCCATTTAAACCTTCATCTACCTATCATGTGTAACCTATTGCTTAAACCTCATCATAAAAAAATCAAAATACTGTAACAAGTACGGCATGTCTTATTGGAATCCCAACGCACATTCATGCTTAAAACATTCCAGGGACTTGCAGTTTTCATTTGAAAGTTCGCAAATTTGAGCATGTGGTGTGCTCAAAAACTTTTTTCCTAATTCAATATAGAAAAATCAAAGAATTGAAGGGAGTAGAGTCTTTAATCATGGAATCAAATACCGATTCTTCATCTCAGCAAATTTCATTTGAAAGCCTGCGACTTTGAGCACATAATCAGTTCAAAAAATGATTTTTTTAACTTAATTTACTACAGAATAAGGGTTTAACAATAATCCATGAGTTGAAGAGAACTAGAATCATTAATCGTGTAATCAAATACAAATTCGTCCCTCAATCAACCCCTTTTCTCGAAAAAGCATCACTCCTTGAATCAAATCGGATGGTATCGTAGAGAAAAAAGACCATCAATTGGAGGAAGGATGAGAAAAAGAGGGAGGAGAACATGAGGATGAGGCATACACTCTGGTGACGCGGTTGTCCTGGTTGCACGTGATGTGGAACCAGGTGCAGGGGTTGACGAGCGTAGGATCCCAGCTCTCGAGCACGTTGTCCGGGTCGGAGAGGCTCCGGCGGAGGGCGAAAAGAGCGTCGCCCTCGGAGTTGGAAGCGACCGGAGAGGCGAGGAGGACGACGGCCAAGGCTAGGGCTAGTGCTCGGGCCGCGACCCGAGGGGCAACGGCCATCGATCGCGACGAGGGTCCGCGAGATATTAGGGTTAGGGTTTCCGAGATCTCGAGGGGGCGAGAGTCGGTGAGATGTACTGAAGATGCCGGTGTGAACGGGCGCTCGGTCGGCTGCTGGAGAGAGAGAGAGAGAGAGAGAGAGAGAGAGAGAGAGCAAATGGGTAACAAAAATAAATTTCTTTTTTTTTTTTCCTTCAGTTTTCATTCAATGACTGACTGCCTCGTGAGTGGTCTGCCCACTCATCCAACCTAACCTAAAATTTTGAAACCTTATATAAACCTACATAAAAGTAAATATAATATTAAAATTAAATTAAACTTTAAAAAAATAAATTCAACAACATATAAATATATTTATGTGCTTATATGCGTTTACATATATATACACATATATGTGTATATATACATATATATAATATACATATATATATATACACATATATGTGTATATATATGTGTATATATATATATATATACATATATATATATATATATATATATATGTATGTATATGTATACAAGGAGGATAGAATGGTCTCAACCTATGATGAAAATTTACAAGTTTATATGCTAAAAAAATACTAACTTAATCCTAAGTAAAGAAAAAAAAAAATTTAAACCTAATAAACAAATATAGGATTAGCCTTTTGAAATTAAAATAAATCTAATTAAAACTATAAGCTCATGAATAAGCCGAACTACGTCTGAACATACGCATCAAGCCTAGTCATTAGTATGCAATTTAGTGCAGCCTGATGTTTGATCAACTTTACTTGTTAGTTATTAGGTTTGGATCTTTTAGACTGATAACCTTATGGATTTGTTGTTGGAGCTCAGTTTTGAAATGCAATCATGTGCCTTCATATATTACATGATCATTATGATTCCATGAGCCTGCATAATACAGAAGACATAACTTTATGTACTCAAAACATCTATGGATGTAGATATATGGATGGATGTGATTATAAAATTAGGACTCTTAATTTCGTTGCAAAAGAAAAATTTCAAGTCTTATGGTAGAGGTATGTTTGATTTTGTTAGACTTTTTGCAAGATAAAGTACTAGTTTTTTTAAAAAAACTAATTTTGCTATAAGTATGGCATTATCTATGAAGATTAGAAGATTTTGCATGTGGTATAAAAATTTGAATGTTCATATATTTATTAAGATTGTCTAGAAATATTAGCTTGGAATAAATAAAGGACACTGGCTAGTAAGGTATACATAAAATTTTAATCAATTAGAGCTAATATGTCGAGATATCTCTTTATAGAGTACTAACATATTCACCCAGATTTGCCCCCTTGTTTACTGTCTTAAATAAAAATTTAAATAGATAAATATTAAAAATAAAATCCTAAAAAATAATTACTAGTCCCAATTTTACTATATTGACAAAGTTATTGAGATATACTGCATAGATCCACGCAAGCATAAATATTTAGGGTAATATTTTATAATCACTTGAGTCTCTTCAAAACTTTCTTGCCTTCTATGCAAGTCAAAGTAAGATGTTGGCTTATTTTGAAATTAATCATTCACCAGTCTGGTCGAAGTAAATGGTTTCTGGAAGATGTATAAAGATTTGTACCAACTTTGTTTAAAGCTTATCGTCAATGAAATTGGGTTTGGTCTTTTCTTGTTGGATTGGATTTGAGTCACATATTTTCAATGGCTCCCCAGTGCATTTTAAAGTAGTGTTTTTGCTGATGTTTTTCTCTACATATTTTTCTTTCATCATAAGGCAACCTTTAGCAAGACAACAACCACTTTGATGAGTATAGAATTCATGTTTGTAGTATTATTTTTTTTCCATAAATAAGTTGGGACCATCACCTTTTGGCACCATGCGAGGCACCCATCACATCAGATTTATGGATAACCAGACTAACATTTCAGAGCAAAAATTATGCCTCCTCTGGACATTATAATGCTTCCTCTTGCTGCCGGACATGGAATCTAATGCCATTACCACCTGTGTGGACCTCAACATTTTCCAACTTGAAATATTGTTTCAGCCAATCACTGCTGGTTATTCTGGGTGTGCTACTTTTCTTTCTTTGCCCACCTTTAGCTTAATCTAGTTGAGGTATTGGTAGGATAATTCATTCTAAGCTGTGATCTTCTTCCCTGTTTGTTAAGTTTTCTTCATGTAAGTGGTGCTGTAACCACTGAATTAGGTGAGTTGGGCCCTTATCAGTATGGCCTGAAAATTATCATGCAAAGTCAAAGTGAACTCCACCAACTCCAAAGTGGAACTGCTTTGGAACCTTTTCTCATGCACCATCATCTTTTTTTCTGGCAAAAGATGAGTGGAGTTGTTGAAGTGATACAGTTGGATAGAGAAGAGTTGTTGAAGTGATTGGCCTCAAAATTGGTTGGCTTCAAATGATATGCTTCCTGCTTGAAAATTGTAAGAGCTATTCGGTTTGTGTTTGGATGGAGAGGAAATGAAGGAAAAGAAGACTAAAAATCCATAGAAACCAGAAAGCGGTCAAGTGCTCTGATAAGGTTAGAGAGAGAGTGTGTGGTTTGGATTTAAAACTTCCAATATGGTTCTCCCAGTCCACCAGTCAATTATCTAGGTGTTTTTGAAATAAATTGACTTCTAATTTCCTCTGTGACTTCATTTCATTGCTCAAATATTTGAAGGCAACCAAATAGAGGGACAGACCTCCTTCAGCAAATAGAGAAATAGTTCTTAAAAATGCATTTCTTGAGAATTGACTGTCTTAAAAAATAAATTCTTCTACATGCATATTTGATCAGCTATCCTATTTTTTATAAAATAAATAATTATTTTTAAATTTATCCTTTAATTATATTATTAACCAAGATTACAAAAAAAAAAAGCTCTTTTTCATCTCCAGGTTGGATTTAAAATTTTCATATGGTCGTCTTTCCCTAACACTCCAACCACTAGGCAAGTGGGGTAGCTGTGCTTGACCCTTCTCGTCCTCGTCATCTTCTAACAGGCGTGGATGACCAACTAGATGAAAAATAAGGGTTACTACTGGTTCATCGATCAACAGGTGCACCTGCTCCCATAAAACCCAAGAAAATTAGCCCCACCACAAAGTGAACAACCTACTTGCATGGCATCCCAAATATATACTGTGCAAGTACAATGGAAAAGAAGAAACGAATTTCATACTGCTAATCTTCACACAGGAGTGCACAATAGGCTTCCAATTTTAGGTTCCACCATAAAGACTGCTGCCATACGACAATGAGACAAAAAAAAAAAAAAAAATTATCTTTAGTGAACTGGTACTGGATGGTAGATATAATTACAAATGGCTTAGAGTAGAATGCATGAATTGTACAATGCAAGCATGAGCAGAACATCCACATGCCTGAAGCTATCATGAAAGTCTACACATTCCAATGTGGATGAAGCAATACAACGGGGGCGGGCCAGGCGACCAAACCACCTCCTTGCTTTGGACCACCATTTCAACTTCTGTCAGCAGTAGCCCCCGCAAACTGCTGCTCCTGCTGCTCACAATTACTTCCACCCTCTTTGAATTCTGATCCCAAGTCAAATGCAAAACCTGCAACACCCCTTTCATACAATTCCCGATCCCACTGACCAACGAACTCGGGCTTGGACTCTGGTGGAGGCATTTCATGGGTTGCATCTGGTGACTGGTCAGCAATCCTTGGTTTCTTGAGTGAAGAAGGGTCAGCATGACCCTCTTGCGAAGCCAATGGAGATTGCAAGGGCTTTTGTTTTTCTTCAGAAGCTTGAAGTGCATCACCTAGCTTCTGCTGCTCCTCAATGATTTTCTGTAGGTACCTCCCCTGAGCTTCAATTCTCAGCTGCAACTGTCTTTGGACCTAAAATGATTGAAAATGCACAGATAAATTTACATGGTAGTCAATCATTACGATAGTGAGCTTGCCTTAAAGTACCACAAGGTACAAAGCCACAATCAGTGAATCGAGATCCCAGAGGATCTACAAGACCACGGGAACCTAAAAGACCTCAGAAAGCAGCAATACAGGGATGAAAGGTATAGAATGAATATAAAAGGGCAACAGATACTGATTAAAAATACTTAGATTTGCATGCACATTCATCTGTCATGCAATTTTCACTGGCAATGACTGTAACCTGATTATGAACCTACCTAAACATTGCATTTTGAGTCAAGGAAACCAAACATTCAGGATAAATGAGCAACAGGGCTGATCGGTGAATCAACACACCTCAAGCTGTTCATGGAGACGCTTCTGAACCTCCATTTGCATTTTCAAAGCTTCATTGATCTGTATTCCTCTGGAAGATGAAATGAACCATAGAATGTTACCAAGGTTACACACTTCAACAAATGGGTCATAAATTTATAGATGGCATCGCTAATAGGAAAGAGTCAAGCAGCAAGCAGACTCCTAACTTAAAGACAATCCGCAGCAATGGACCCAGATGATACCAACTATGGACTCATTTTCAAGTTCAATTGGTATCAGGAGGCAGGTGCAGTCTTGTCAACTTTACTGGCTACATCTCCCAAGGACCTCACCTAATCAAACATTGGTAATAAGAACAAACAGTTCCTCCTAAACCATTCATCATAACAGGTCAACCAAAACAAGAAAACAAGTAGGTTCCCATTAATCAAGGTTGGGCCCTACCCAATTTTTTAGTTTAAAAGTGTATAATGTGATCAGTTTTTCAGGAAAACCCAGTTATGCTGGAGAACTTGGAAGGCCACAAAAAACATGTGTAAACTAGTAAAAATAAAAAAATAAACCTGCCCGTTATCAATCAAAAAGGTTACTTACGAAGCTGAATCCATGCTAGAGAGTGTATCAGCAGAATCCTTCTTTTCATCTTTTGAACCTACAACCAACATGCCCTTTTAGCATGCATTTGATATTTTTATTCTTCAAGAAAAATAGTCCAATTCAAATACTTTTCAACGAAGATATCAGAACTAAGAATCTGCTAGCGGAAGCATATGTGAAACATAAGAAGATAGAACAAACCATCTGCTGGAGATTCTGGTAAATATTTTGCAAGGCGGTACTTCTACAAGAAACAAAAGAATCAATAATGTTCAGCTCTTCTGAAAGTCATTGACCTCTCTCAATTAAAAGCAATGGCCCATACCTGTAGGTGGCTTTTTACATGATATATTGTAATTCCTGGTACACCCATTACTCGTAGAACTCCTTTGGGCGTTGCTCCTAAACCATAATCAGAATAAAGTATGAGAGAACTGTCTTAAATTCAGGAAAATCAGCAAGGCCTTATCAACAGAAAGAAAACTGAAACATTTTATCTACACAATTTATGGGCTTAAGAGGGAACAAAAGAAATGGAATAACATACCTGTTAAACATTAATCGGCAGTAAATAAAAACAATATAAAGCTTAAAATCAGTACAAGAAGGTAAATATATCAAAAGAAGAAAAAGGGCGATGTGATAGAATGCAATTCTTTCACCAGACATGCTGAAATTAGAAGAAGCTCAGGTAATTTCTATTCAGCATTCATATCTCAAGTCATCAATAACATAAATCTTAAGATGTCTATAATTTCACACACCAAAAGCAAATAAAAAAAGTTTCAGCACAGGATATGATTACAATGACTTTGGGCAAGTTGGATTACCCAGGAGATCGATGTATCCCAGATCTCAAGCATTGACTACCAGCAATGACTTTTAATGGGCAACCTCCCATTCAGAGTCATGGCTTCACCAAAATGCTATAGTTTGTAACTCTAATTAAGAAAGCATAAAAATAATGCCCCATATGCAACAAGCAACAAAGTCACCTGATGCATAGCTGAAGTCATTTTATAGCTGAGTGATGCTCAATGGCAGATTTTCTAAACAACAAGCACCTTTACTACTACAAAGTAAATACAAGAGCTTCATTTGGCATCCTTAACACATCAATCAAACTTAAGTGTTTAAATCCTGATGGAAGAATGTAGCCAGTAAACCAAGCACAAACTTTGCAGCAGAAGTTGCCCACAGTATATTCAACACAGCTATAACATCATTGCACAAAGATCACCGAAATCAGTATCTTCTCTAATATGATACTTATCCAGTCAATCTCAGAACTTTAAATCGCCAAAAATTTACAAGCAGAAAAGAGCTAAATAGATGCATGCCTTGAGCAGCCATCATGGATAGACTTTCAGATTTAATTCTTGGATAAGCTATACATGAACAGAACTAGGTCTTCTTCCTTCTATAGATTGAAAAAATTATAAAAAAAGTGGAAGGTAAAGCCTTCTTCCAACAAAGGCAACAAACATCCAATCAGAATTTCTTGTAAAAATGATATCTAATCAGAAGGAAGAAATAGGTCTTCTTCCTTCTATAAATTCAAAAAGTGTTTGACTTTGAAACACTGTTACCGCCTTAGTTCAGGTTATCTTTCGCTCAGGCCACACACACGCACACACATACATATGCATACATATACATACACACATATATATACATACATATATACATATACATACATATGTATGTATATGTATATATATCTATATATGTGTGCACGCGCACGCGCGCATGCATACATGTATGTGTGTGTCTGTATATGTGTATGTAGGTACGTGCATATACATACATGTGTGTGTGTGTGTGTGTGTGTGTGTGTGTGTGTGTGTGTGTGTGTGTCGTGGACTTGCTTCTTGTAACAAACAAAAAACTAATGCTAGATAATAAAAATTTTAATATAACTGCTTTCTCTTTTGTCTAACCTTATTCACCAACTGTTTATGATGTTGCAATGTTCAAATCCAAAGAATTTACCTTGGCAAAACTGACCCACCAATGTCAGACCAGTAAACTGACATATATATTTGTGAAACATTGCTTAGTTTAATAATATCAAGAGCGCCAAGGAACAGCTCATCTGTTCTTCAAAAATTTAATATTAGACATGCAGCCAAATAGTGATAATTAAGTTAAGAGGCAATAAACCATAGCTATAGGTGGGAAAAAATCTGACCATTAAAGTGTTTGTAAAAGTGACCCCATCACCATTTGGCAAAATAGCAAAGCCTCATAAAACTGACTTGAAGAACATAGAAGGGGGGGAAAAAAACCATCACCCAGTTTTTTAAATAACATCAATAAAACAAATCTCTAAGATTATTGAAAGCAAAAAATACCCCATCCTAGAGAACCATCACTTGACTGCCATCCAATCTTTCCCATCTTCAAGCTGACAAATCATAAGATTGCATCAATCTACATTCTCAGACTCAAGAAATGCACCTTAAAACACATATTTAGTAGTTAATACCAGCTATGCCTTCGCAAAAGGAGACAGTAAATATTTGCTATAGCTTGGGATGGAGGACAAAGTGCAATAAGTGATGGTCCCTTAGATATTAGAATAAATCTAAAAGGGGAGAAGAAAAAGAATTACAGAAAAATTTGCTGACAACAATCAGGCAACTAAAAGCCCATGTCAAAATGAAATTTTGTTATACTCATCTTGTACCATTCAATCCATTAGACTGTCTATGAAACACAAACACTTGGTCTTTGAATAGATTTCAAAACAAAACAAACAGAACCTTTGATCTCCCATTAAAAAAAGGAAATCCTACACTACTATTAATAACATGACACGCTTAAGTAGGAACTGGCCAATTATAATGACAGAAACAGCATCTGCTTCTCAAGGCCTGCTTATTGAATCACAATGCAAGCTGGCACATATCCATATAGATCATATATTACATCTACTTGTTCAGCAAAACAGATTACGATGTAATGATGTAGACTGTAAAGAAAGCCACCCCCTTTGTGGTGCCACATCAATTACCTATGTTACCTGCATTTAGTTCCAGAAAGTAGGCTAAGTTTTAATCACAAATCTGTTAACCAGCTGATCATCAAGGCCCTTGTTGCTCTAGAACGCTTTGGTTTCTTCATATCAAACAGATCATTAAATCTTGTTATGAAAAAGGGGAACAGATATAAGAGACATAGTACGTTAACAGAGGACTTTAGACACACTACAAGTCAAATGCCTATGTACAGTATATAACGTGTTTTGGAGGATTCTGACCTATGTACTCAATTTGGACAAACAACATATTCATTACCATGATAACAGATTTGGACAAATGAATGAGAGAATTGCATCAAGGATACTGAGGCACTTTAAAATAGCTGTCACCACTTGCATCTTATTCTCAGCCAATAAATGAAGAAAGCTTATATTGCATTCTATAAGTTTTACCATCAATAAATCATACCAATTCAAATGTCTGCAATTATTACCAAGACCAGCTTGCTTCAGTCTATCCAATTTCATTTTTTTTTCTTCCACGATGATAAAGTTACAGCTATGAGATATTATTTTAACAGTGTACGTACATGGCCACATATTTGAAAATAATGTATCTTACTGCAGCATATTAAATTGTAATAATCCATCAAAACATACACTGTAAAGCTATCATTTAAGCTATAAACCACTGTCACTAATTGAAATACCCACTATCTGGTCCACCGAGCTGTGCGATTGCATCAACAAAACGGTCATGAAGATCCGAAGTCCACCTCAATCGCTGTTTCCCACTTCCCCCAGAAGTAGTTGGATTGCTAACATTCGATCCACCCGTTGCTCCAGCATTGGCATGTTGCTCAGTCCCTTGGGCCTTATGTGGGACCATGGAAACAGTTGAAAATTTCTTTGCGTGGTACATGATGAGAAGACTGCAATTTAGAACATGATAATACATCACATCAAAGAAAATCCAACTGTCAAACCAACGTCTGAAGGATCCATTATCCTTCACCTTTTTTTACAACAATATAATGCAGTAAATGAGAAGCAAGCAGGCTTTTCCCCTCTTCCCATTTGTTATCTTACATTTAAAAGCAGGAAAGCTGTTATGGAATTGGACTGAACACTAAATTCATCACTGCAGACTTGTGGCAATAAAGAATATCACTATCTTCAACCACAAATCCAGGTACACAACGCTACTCATTAGCTTCAATTCAAGTAACCCGAACAGAAATTACGCAATTCAAACAAAGTGCTTTAAAAGAAAACTATGCATTAACTTCCCACTTTCCAAAGATGTAACTTGCTTCCAGATATACAGCCACTAAACTACCCAAGGGGGCTTCCATTGACGTACAAACACACTACCGAAAAAATTGAAAATAAAAAGAGACAAATTAGCGTGGAATCCCATAACCACATTTCGAGGTCGTCGCCAAGCCCAAAAATAATAACAGGACAAGGACCAACAAGAGGCCGCAAACCATGACAAGTATGCGCATTTATATTGGTAGAAACTCACAAAAAACAAAGCTACAAACTAACGTATTCCACAATCGTTAAAAACAAAATTGAGATAAAAACATCGAATATATCGCAATCCAAACAACGAAAAGCGTCTCAACGTCTTCTCCTGATCCACAAAAAAAAGGCCAAAAAAAAAAAAAATACAATTTTGATCAAAACCGACCTCTTATACCGGCAATTCGCTAATTCTCTCAGCTCCTGATTCAGCACCTCCACAACCCATTGACCTCCACGCTCATCTTCAGCTACTGAAACCAAAATTGTCTCCGAAGCTCCATTCCCCACTTCTCAAATTCCCTGCAAGACCCAAATCCGATCAGAACAACCAATTCACCGCACTAAAGCCCACAGATCCAAGGCGTGGCAGGGAGAGAAGCCAGACAAAGAAAGCCGTGGGCCCGCAGCAACGCAAGATGGACCGCAATAGGAAATGGAAGGATTAGGTAGAGATCGAGAGGGAGGGGGCAAGGGTTTGGTCGATGTGGAATTCAAACGGAGAAATCGAGGAGGTGTTGAACTAGGGTTTCCGCCCCGCTGCCGTGCCCTAGCTTTGGACCAAGCGGGCGAACCTTTCGTCAAGAATCGTCCGGCTTTGGGGACGCCAAAGAAATTAGTCCACGGGTGGCGGTATTTATGCCGGGGCTCGTGATCGCCATTGTGGAATCTTGAACGAGACGGTGTGGGATTTTTTATTTTTTATTTTTATTTTTTTGTCGTATTTGATGGTTGGTTTGGGATAAATGGTGGAGAGAGGACACCAGAAAGAGGTCATTGGCAAATGGGAGCAATTTGGGGACGCTTGGCCTGGCGATGGCTTTTGGCTCGCAAGGCCCTTGGGAGTCTGTGAGATATATATATATATATATTAATTATGCATAGAAGGTATTTTTTGGATTTAAAAAAATAAAAAGCCTGAATTATTTGCCTTTTCATCCTATTTTTGTAAATATTTTTGTTTCACAACATTATGTTTGATATATCCGCTTGTAAGAATGGAATTAAGATAGAAATGAAGTTTAAATATAGAATTTAAAAGAAAGGAAATAAAATGGGCATTAATAATTTCAATGCCTATTTGGAACAGTGAATAAGTACAGAATAAGTTGCTATATATATATATTATGTACTTATTATATGGAGTAAAACTAAGAAAATAGTATTTATTTTCCTTTCCCTAAGCGAGTAGCTTTAAACCTATTTGTCCTTATTAATCTTAGTAACTTCATCATTTCTTCATTAATCTCTAAGTTGATACCTTCTTAAAAGATTTCTTTATCTTCCTCGTAAAATAATAATTATCTTTTTAACCATCTCACCAATATTATCATTTAACTTTTTGCTTCTTTTATCCTTGAAGCTTTTGTAACAGATATTGAAATATGATTATCCTCAAGTTCTCAGAAACTAGCTTATTTTCGATGACCTCTCTATTAATCTCTTCCTCTATATCAATGAGATCTTGACTCTCTTTTTTTTTATTATTAGCACAATCTTTACCAAATATTTTATACAAATATTTATAATATGAAATAGTTTATTTCTAAAAGCAACATCTTTCTTGTGAGTTTGCGAAATAAATTATAAAAGTATTAATAAAATATCAATTTCTTCATGATCAAGATATCAAAGTTATAATATAAATTGTATATACTACCAAACATGTTTGTTTTTAAGTAAGCATCATAAACTTCTTTCTTTGTAGTCATGATTTTTTATTGATAATCTCATTTAAAACCACTAGTATCTTTTTCCATCAACATATCATAGACTATGTTAAAATGGATTCATAATGTTTCTGTCCTTGATTCGATACGTGGTTTGGCCTTAAGACTACAATTAGAATGTTTGATCTTTAATATCTTCTCAATAGTAGATAGATATGTAGGTTTGAATCCATTTTCAGTATTATATTTTTTGCTTTTATAAATTTTTAAAGGAGCTTCCATGAACTTGTTATCCTCTTTGGTTGTCCACAATAGTTTCTTTTTTTTTTTTGATCAACATCCTGAGTAGACTGCATCATACTATATTGACATATACATTGTATAATACAAATGTGACATTAAATATATAATATAACACATAAATATTACTTAAAAGTATATTTTCTTCATAGTAAAACAATCATACAATAGCAATACATAATATTACAAACCAATAAAATAAAGTATATAATTTTACAAACATATGATTAATTCATATATATTGTCTACTTGGTGAGTCATCTTTGAAATTACTTTAGTCATTTAATATCTCAATTGTTGCTATTGGTTCATCATGTGCATGTGATTTTTGGATGTTTGGCTCCTACTCTAATTGGTCTAAAGGCATTTCTCGTCTAATGAAATTATGCAACAAAACAACAAGCAACAATAATGTAATTCTATATTCTATATCTTAATTGAAAAAAATGCTAGATTCCTAAGAATAATCCATAATAACTTAAGCAATCTAAAATACCTTTCTATCACATTTCTAGCAACTACATGCTTTGTGTTAAAAAATTCATAGACATTATTAGGTTGATATCTCTCTCTTTACTCATTAAGATGGTACTATTGCTCACAATAAGAGGCAAGAAATCCTTTAGAATTTGTGCACGTGGCATCAACAAAATAATAATAATCTATGTAATATAAGAACATATTTAGTATCATAAATTATTTATATAAAAAAATGAACCATAATTATTATGCAAAAAATATTTGACACCAATTTTACATTACCATGTGACACTTTTAATCCATTTCTCCTAATTATGGCATTTCTAAGCACACTACTATTAGTAGTAAATCCTTCCTACATAGGTAAAATATAAATGAACTTCATGTTTTCTAAGTATACTACCAATATATTAGTAGTAATCTCTTCTTTTTGATTTCAGTATCTAGGCTTATCTTCTAGAGGCACTTTCATCTTAATGTGTGTTCCATTTAGAGCACCTAAATAATGCTAAAAACCAAGTAATCCATTGAGTTAACATAGGCAAATAATTATTCTATACATTATTTATAATAAAAAATTTTAAAACATATTTACCTTAAACCATTTTCATCTGTGATTAGTAGAATTCTCAGAAACTGGTTTCGATGTCTTTAGTAGCTCTCCTTTTGGTCGAATAATGGTATTCAAAAAATTATAAAAATATTTACTAACAATCTCATTTGATCTATTGAACTTAAACTTGATAACCCTCTTTTTGACATAATGACCTAGGGTGTGTGGAAACGCAACCACTTGCTTGTCTGCTAGCATGTGTCTTGTTGGCTTTAAATCATCTTTAATCTAAACGTCCACTTGCTTTATTACTACCATGTGTCTTATTGGCTTTAAATCACCTTTAGTTTCGAGTATCCTACATAGTTTGGTGAAGATATGCCTATTCATCATAACTTGTGCTATGCGAATATCATTAAACTTAGAAACCATCTATCATATCCAATCTTTATTTATATAAAAATTAAGGACACATCTTTATCTTTTATTATTGTTTTGAGCATGTAAAACTAATGCAACACTAACCACCTAAAAAAAAACTATATAGTTAGTTACATGTAATATGTGAACCCAATACATAAAAAGTGCAACCAAACTTCTCTTTTTCTTAATATTTTTATTTAAACTTAGGTGAGTTATCACTATATTCAAAGACACAAATCGACCAATCAAAGTTCTTGAAACCACTTTACTTCATCAATATAATTATTTATAAATTATTATACATAAGAAAGATATGAATAAATTCAAATAAATCCATATCCAAAGAAACCAATATAGTTCTAATTAAGAGTAAAATGATTCCAAGACTTCATCAACCTTGCTTCAATCCAAAACATGGTTGCAACCATTATATCAAAACATATACAAATAAGCATAAGAGTCATTAGAAAACGGATTTAATTATTTAATTGATAATTGGATTATAACCACAATTTTAGTTGACAGGTCTCATATAACTATATCCCTATTCAAAGTCTCATTTTAAACAGAGATAAAGGGAAATAAGGCTAGTGACTAAAGTCTTATTAAAAAATTATAAGGGGCCAGCATAGATATGCACAACAACCTAATGATTCATCAGTAATAAAAGTAGGGATCTCGTGAGGGCAATGATCAAGAAGAGAAAACAATTTCTTAAGTTGTTCCATTGAGTAGTATGATAGTTTGTTGAAATAATTCATGATATCAAAAACAAAATATTATATTATGCAAAAGATGTATAGTGACTTCAAAAATTTGAAAAATATATTATGATACAAAATCCTTCTTAAAAATTATTCTCCAGTTTTGTTGCACTACATTTATTTGTAACTAATGTGTCTTGCAAATCTTCAAATTCTGCTTTTCACTTTTTTAATCCATAAACCAAGTGATCTTATTACCTAAACTTCCCTTAACTATACCAAGAAATAAAAATAATTCATTGTAAGATATTTGAGGACTTTCCATCACTTGCAACCCCCTTCTCTCTTTCTCTCTCTCTCTATAAATGGCAACTTCACCTTCAATCCTTGCTTGACTTTCTAGCCTATCTAAAGCCCAAATAAGAAATCGGTATACCAAAATAACATCCAATATCAAATAATGAAAGCTACATGCATATAGCTAAAGCAACCTCTAGGGGCCCAACCTTCCATACCAAAATGGCTAAAAATCATCTATTAAAATTTCCAAACATCCAAGAATATAGGGTGAGGAGAGTGATACACCTCACTTGAATATTTACTCAAACAATATGTTGATCAAAGAAGGCCCAATTCCTTAACCTCTATCATTGCTCGTGAGGAAGAAACCCTCTATTATCAAAATTTAGACCATGGGGTGGGGTACCTTAATAAAAATAGAATCCCAATCTTCAATTTTAGAAAAGGAACCCCTTCTTCATTCTCCCCATCTCAGGCTATAGGAAATGTTAGAGGAAAAATCTTGCTGCTAGGCAAAGGAGATATTGAAGTTGAGAGATTTTGGCACTACTTTTTCTCAATCTCTTAAGCTCATAAAAAAAATGAAACATACATTAACAGAAAAGAGAACATGAAAATATACAAAGCTAAAGATATTCAACAAGACTTTATGATTTCACCACTACTACTAAAGAAAAAGGTGGGGATCAAAATTTAGAGGATGGGATGGAGCATCTTAATGACAACAAAATCTCAATCTTTAGTATTAGAAAAGGAAATCCTTCCTTATTCTCCCCACATGAGGCCATGGGAAATGCCAAAGGAAAAATCTTGCTGGTGGGTAAAGAGGATATTGAAGTTGAGAGATTTTGGCACTATTTTTTGCCAATCTTCTAAGCTTATAAAACAAATAAAATATATATTAATAGGAAAGGAAATATGAAACCTTCCAAAGCTGAAGATATTCAATAAGAACTCGTGATTTCACTATTACCACCAGAGAAGAAGGTAAGGATGAAATTTCTTACCTCATGGTTACCAAGGATAATAAATGCACTAGTGGTTGCTCATTGGAGGTCACACAATCCTCGATCAATAAGAAGATCATTGTAGAAGAGAGATTGTAGAAGGGGAGAGCTAGAAGGACAAGGGTTTATTTGTGAGGAAAGGGATGAGGTTAACAATGCATGAGATTAGAGTTCTTTTAGGAGTAAGGTTAGAATAATAAAAAATATACATAGTAAAAACATGGAATGGAATTGTAATTTCTGAGTGGAGGTGTTGGAATCTCCATTCCTCCAAGTAAAAGAATTCTCATTTCAAAAAATGAAAATTCTGACTTTATTTTAAGTAATTAAACAATAGAATGGAATCAAAACTAGAATCGTCATTCCATTCAAGACTTGATTCTGCCTAATCAAACATGGCATAGCTATTATCCAAACAATTTTAATATAACCATTAAATATTTATTATTACAATAAAATATATTTATTTTATCAAATTTTTAATTTTATTTCTTTTTTCCTAAGTTAGACAAAGAGGAAACGCTCTTTCTTTTCCTCTTCCCCTCAAAACTCCTTAGAATGGATGTGGGTTGCTACCCTTCTTCATTCATTCTAACCAACTTATGAGAGCCTCTATTTTATACAGCTAGCACTATTAAGTCATATCTGCTCCATCCATTCAACTTCAACTTTAAATGCTTTTATTTCTCAATTTCATAGTCTCATTAACCCTTTCTTGTTCTTCTCTCATCTCTTAAAATTATGCTTTTATTTGAGCAAAATGATAAGATAGACTACCACATATTTCATTAAAAATGAAATAGATATACGAAAGAGAGGAAAAATAGAAAAAGAAAAAGAGAAAAAAAAAAAAAGAAAAGAGAAAATAAAAGAGATAGAGAAGAAGATAAGAAACCTCAACAACCCAAATAATAGGATCCAAATTCAGTCCAATCTCATATAAAAGGTAATCACATAGCAAACCTATCCAGCATAAAAATGAGCTACTTATAAGTCAGCCTTTACTTATTGATGATATATTTGCTCGCCTCTCTAGCTATTTCAACCTCATACTCTACTTCTATGCTTACATATACCATTGTCACCTTCCAACACATTGTCCATAAGGTTACCTGAACTCACCTCCTGACTTTATCTCGTCTAAGCCTAGTACCTCTTATTTAGTTTTTCTAGCATCATCTTTCTCCCATTTTAGGCTATTATTAGCACCAATACCAAAACATTTATATTGCCAACCTCTTCTTTTCCTACTACATCGCCAATCCCCTATCTTATTGACCGCCATGAGGTCTACTTCCTCTATGCTATTATCATTACCAATGGTCTTATCAATTTAAATATCAACCTTTCTTCTCTTAGAAATAAGCTATGTAATAAGGTATTCTACAAAATGTTCAACATTGATAAGAATTAGTTGTTTTAGACCTCTTATGTTGCTTCCCCTAACCATACCGTCTACTCTCTATATCTCAAGGAGCTTGATTGTATCAACAGTACTACTAAAAACTCTCAATTGCATGAAGATAGTTATGACTTTGCCATCATGAAATACACCATAAAGTCTTTAAAAGTGCACTCCATTAATAATAATTGTTGCCCAGCTAAGCAACCCAAGAGGGAGGGGGATGAATTGGGTTCTTTGAAAATTTTTGGTAAATATGTGCAGTATTTCAAAACAATGAAATCAGTGTGAAAGTGAAGTGTTGATAGAAAGAGCTAATAACAGCAAGAACAAGAAGCATCCACACAAACACAGTAATTTATAGTGGTTCGGTATCAATCCTTGCACCTACGTCCACTCTCCAAGAATTCCTTGAAAATTTTCTCCACTAATCATTCCTCAAACGATTACAAACCTAACTAACTCAGCTAGCTTCTTATTTTTCAGGCATAAGGGAGCCTTTTTCCAGCTATCTCAGCTAGCTTCTTGTTTATCAGGCACAAGGGAGCCTTACAAGTCACTAATTATGGGTTTGGCATATCTAACATAAGTTTCAACCAAGTTGAAACTTAAACATCATACAAGGAGATACAATCTCAGAAAGTACAGCTCTTCAATGAGCAAATAAAAATAATAATGGTATTTTATAGATTTTGAAGCTTTCCTCATTTAAATGAGCTTCTCTTCTTTGAATGCTGAAGTTATGAGCACTTGAAGAAGCTTCTTGAGTAGTTGGAAGGAGCCTTGAATGAGCTTTAATGGAGTTTCAAACTCTGCAGCATACTTTCTTTTCAAATCAAGAAGGCTGAATTCTCTCTTGATTTCACTTGATTTTTCTCTCTTTTAACCACTCTTAATCCTTCAAAAATACTCCCAAACTCTTGCTAATCCATCCCAATTACGAGTATTTATAGTTTATTGAAGGATTGGAACGTTAAACTAGCCGTTTCTGACCGTTGGAATGTCAGAACTAGCCGTTACTGTGCTTTCCAAAAAGTTAGTCGGCTCTACAGGCGACTAACTTGGGATTGTTCACTGTCCTGACCACAGTAGTCGACTAACTTGAAAATTTTCACTGTTCTGCCCATATTAGTCAACTAATGAGTTGACTAACTTGAAATTCCTCACTGTTTGACCACAGTAGTCGACTAATTAGTTGACTAACTTGAAAAAACTTACTGTTAACCCTTTTGTGGCATAGATTTGACTTGATAGCTTGTAAGATAGTTGGCTAATGGCTTCAAAAACTTGAATACTCATTCCAAGGACAAGAGAACTCATTGTATTAAAGAAAATAATTGCCTTAGCTCTCATGACTTGAACTTTTTTCATTTGAAAACTTTCCAACCATCTGAATTTTACTTGATTGAGGCTTGAACCATCCTTCGTTGATCTTGATCTTCTACAAAAATTTCTTTCTTGAACCATAAACTCATTTAGGAGCTTGGAATCAGTTTTATTCATCTTGGTGACTCATGTATGTCTGCATTTCATTATAGTTCTTCACAAAACTCATTAGTAACTTACTTAATTATTTTATGATCATCAAAATCAATGTGAGATCAACAATAATTATATAGACTTTTTTTTAGTAGTCAATGACATTTAAGATAGATAGTTGGCCAATCTTGAATGTTCATGAGTCTAGTTTCAAAGATATCAAAGGAAGTGAGAAGAGAGATGGAGGTGGTGGTTGCGAACGATATCATGAAGGTTGATCATGAGGAGAGACACAAGGCGGCTTTAAAGTTTATTAGGATTTATTTGAAAGAAACTAAGAATGACATGGGGCTAGAGCTAATGTAATTTTTTATTTATTCTAAAAATAGCAGTTTATTGACATTGAAGTAGTTCAAAAAATTAGTTTATTTATATTCACCTTCAACTATTTATTACTAACCATGTTTTTAAAATTAAATTATTTTTTTAAAGAATTTAATTTACTAAATTAGTAACTACTAGAGGGGTATTGATTAAAAAGGACTGCTATATCATTTCACAACTACCTAGGACTGCTAATTACGTTGACATCTCAAAAAAAAAAAGGATGGATATATAAGAACTATATATGTAAATGGTAACTTTGCTAAGATAAATATACATTTAAACATATTTCAAGGGTTGCACATGCGAAAATCTATTTTTTTAATCAAAATTTTTCTAATTAGATTTGAAGGTTCTTTTGACATACAAATTACAATGGGAAAAAAATATAACTATTGTTGGATTGGTTAGATTTTTCGTTAAAAAGACCAATTTTTTTTGTTGAGTCTGATTGTTTATTATAAAAAACATATGTTAGTGAGATTTGAGTTTTGCTAAATACAAAAATTAGGAGGAAGAATCAAATATTTACGTTAGTTCAAGTTTTTGTTATTCTAAATTTGACTAGTTCAACTTGACCAAAAAAAATGGCATTTATACAAAATTGATGAATTAGGGGTGGAGTTTTTTGAAATACAAGAATTCTATTTTTACTTGAGTGTTTGCTATTTTAATTTTGGCATATTCAATTTGAGGGTTTTTTTAAAAATGTGTATTTTTGGAAAAATGGCATTTATGCAAAATAAAGAGGAAAGGTTTGAATCTTTAAGCTAGAAGTTAACACACTCTCCAACCAACTAAATCAATCTAAAAACACCAAATATTATTATCTTCTATTAAATTATTGGAAGAAAAAATTTCAAGGCTTAAAACTTGCTAAGAGATAAGAAGTACGGGGACTTACTTGAAATTTAGAATCACAAAAAAAAAACTTGAGTAAAGATTTTAAAGACTCACAATCATTGATTTAAAAAAATTATAATCAATCAACTTTTGTATTTGGTTACAAATCTCATGAGTTGCATCAATCCTCTCTTTTTACATAGTAAAAGAATTGTTTATGTGTCACAAATATAGTTTAGTTAAACTAAAGATTGAATTCCTAATTGTTTGACATAAAAAGGATATATGGTTATTTTGAAATTGCTAGGTGAAGTGCAATTACTATGGGATAATAAGCTAATATCTATTTAGTGGAAACAAGAGGATAGATAAGGTTTGATAAAAGGTAAAATTATTTTGATTGATAATAACTCATTATCATAAGTGAATTATGATAAAGATACATTCATAATTACACAATCAAGTCAATAAATAGCCTAAGATGGTTGCGATTAAGACATGAATTTTACTCATATAAATAGAGGACTGTGGAAGATATGAACTCCAACAATTAAAAATTAATTTTATGAATCAAAGTGATTTTTAAAATATAAATTTTTAATAAAATTTTTACGTTACATTACATGGGCTTATTGATAAAACAAAATTAGCTATAGCACAACCTTTATCATGGGATTATGCTTTGAAAGGATATCATTATTATATAATGAATGATAAAAGAATTACTTGATAACACTCTTGCAGTTGAAAATCAAAAATATAAATCAAGAGGCAAAAGTAAATCATATTGTTAAACATATATTTTTTAATTTTTGACCAAATTTTAATAAGAAGCTCACTTTAATCTAAGTTCATGTCCCACATCTATTACTATCCTCTCAAACATCATAACCCATCCTGCATTTTTCACTTTGCCTTGGATGAAGATGGTATAAGTGATAGTAAACTCTACACTAAACCCTAGTAACATGTAATAAGAGCAACATTTCCCTCTTAGTTTTGCAAGGAAAAGAAGAATAAGGGGAAGAATACTAATACAACATAGTTTCCCTAGGAACACATTCAGGATTTATATTGCTAATATCCAAAATGACATGAGACCACCTAAGTCACAAAAATTATTGGGCAAATACCTTCTTATAGCTAGCCTTATTTGATTTTTCAATCATGATGATAAAAATATAATGCAAATGACATTTAAATTTCAGAAAGTTTACACATCCTAAATTTTTTTAAATCATAATTATAATGCATGCACTTTCTTTAAAAAATAGAAATTTTAATTGTCAAATTAAAGGTGATCTAACCTCAAGTCTATTTGAGGAATTTGCCCCAAAAAAGTATACTAGATCATGTCATCCAATACTACAAAGTGGCATGTTTTCATTTTAAGAAGTTATATTAGGCAACGAAAATCACTATAAAATTATACAAAACTAATTAGTGACTCGCACTTTTAGGCCAATTGATCTCCATAGGGATTTAATAAAAATTTTTAGACCCTTAGTTGCCCATATATTGCATGTAATCTGAATAATGAATTCTTCATCTTTTATGATCATATCACATAATTAATATTTTCTCAAAATTCAATTTAAATTCAAATAATATCAAAATTATATCCATATTCTAGTTAAAAAAAACTATAGATATAACTAATAACCAACTTGTATTCGTACCTGTTTAAATCACAAATGAATATATATAATATTGATTTGAATCTGTGTCCTTTAAAATAAGTATAGATATTAATTTGGGTATCCATTTAATACATATTCTCATTTATATCTGTTTCAAAAACATGGGCTTGGATATATATATATATACATACACTAATATTGGATGTGAATTTTGTCTGCTTTCAGCCCTAATGACATATACCATTCACACCCATTGATGGGCTATTACATAGCTGAACCACATTCTACAATAACATTTTTGCTGACCCATTTTAATGCACCAAGCATGACCATTCAGTTACTTCAAATAAAATCTCTGAATTACATGCCCTAAGGTGGAACCAACATATATTTATGATTCAGTAATTCCACAGTACAAATTTACTCTAGGCTGCTCCATCTGACACAGTCATGGTGGCAACATTCCTACCAAGACATTAACATAAATGAATTATATGAAAAACTTATGAATTATTTAACCTATAACCCACAGAAAATTCAACCAACCAAGAATGGAGATCTTTAGGGGGAAATTGTCAACGGGCTGGTTATGCCTGGGCCTCCTATTCGTTGTGGTCTATTATCTTGGACGTAGATTGGTGGTCTGATCTCAATTCAATCTGTGTTATCGACCTTGAAACCAGATTATTTGATAGTGGAAACTTTGGTGAGGCTGGTAGCTGTTCTGGCATCAACTTCTACGACAAGAAATCTTAAATGAGTGGATTAAAAGGTATACCAGGTAACTGTGGGCAGAGATTTTTTTTAGACCAAGAGTAGAGTTGACGTTTAGGATGAGGCAAAGCTTAGGAAGTTTCCATTCGGTGGCTGTCACTCTTCATGCCCTCATGGCAAGGCCAACATTTTCTAAGCCAACGAGTGGAAAACTCATAATCGTGAACTACAGACGAGTCCAAGGCTCTTTATGTTCCACACTTCTTTTTGTACAGTGCGAGTGCTTTCCATGGTTGTTCACCTAAATATTTTGGCTTATTCGGCAAACAACTACAAAAGTAACAGTGGAAACTTCCTGTGTCGAGGTTAGAGAACTATGCACAGATTTAGGCACAAAAGTTAGTCTACCTTCAGACAGTGGCCAACTTGATCTGATAGATTACTAGGTTCAGTTCATGCAGTGGATAAAGTTTTCCCTCTGTCCCTTCCCAACAGGCTGAATCCAACCTGTGAACAAGGGGTGTTTTTTTATTTTTGTTTTATTCATGAAGAGGAGGCTCAGAAAGCCTACCTTATATGAAATAAAGATAGAATGCTATATCTGGTCTTCGCATGGGATTAGAGTGGTTTCAGACTGTCTTCTCCGAGAAAAGGGCCCAAAAAAAAAAAAAAAAAAAAAAAAAAAAAATACAATCAGACTAACTAGACGATAGTTGTCACTAAGCAAATGAAAATAATAAAATGTTCTGCATAAAGTTTTACTTCTTAAATAGTTCGATCTTGAAGACAAAATCTTTTCTTTATTCATTGCTTTTTGATTGAGATAAAGAAAGGCGAATTTACCGAGTTTCATTGAGATAATTTTCTCAAAAAGTTATACAAGGAAAGAAAGCCAAGGACCCCAAATAAACCAAGACCAAGTGGAAACAAGAAACTAGCTGGAAAAAGGGGTCAAGAAAAGAGAAAAAGAAGAGAGCACGTTCTAGAATGGATGACATCTTCCATTTTTCAAACAAGTGGAAAGCTTCCCCACAAACCTGAAACGAATCTTTAGGCTTAACCGTTAAAATGGAGTCTCAGTTATATGACTAAGACCAGTTATGACAAGTAACAACGGTGAAGCTAGGTTATGTTGAGGGTGGGAATCAAACATATGAAACTTCTATGGATTTGAAATAACTCAAATGCATCATTCATCAATCTTTTAGGCCAATCAAAGATTGATGAATGACCAAATATGTTAACAAGCAAACGGTAAAAAAAAAAAAAAACTCACAAGCAAAACAAGGAAATAGGATCTCATTTGGATCTTGTTCCCTATTTCTAAGTCAGAAAAGGGTTTCTATTCAAACCAGAATTCTAGACTTGATTTAAAGATCAATTAAGATCTAAACCTCTATAAATAAAAGACCTAGGGTTGGCGAAGCAAGAGCATGGTGCAAGAAAGGTGAAAAAAAGGAAGAAGGTGATTGGGTTTTAAGGTATCACCGAAGAATTGCTTAAAAAAAGATAAGCCTTCTTTGTTTTCTTTATTGCCCTTTAAACTACCTTTCCTGCAAGCCCTAGCAACCATGAGAGGGCTGCCGGCGAGCAAATTCGATAGCAAGAATTGAATGCCCAGTTTCATGGTAATTCATAGTCCACCGCTAGTATAAATGTTTGATTAGCAAAATTGCCCTACTGGCCAGAGATTAAGGTTCTTGTGAGATGCCGAAACCTATGGAGGCACTTCCATAGCAACCTCCCATTGGTGGAAGAAGGACGTGAAGCCGGCAGCTTCCAGCCACCGTCAACAAATCTTAACTGATCGGGGTTGCAGGAAAGGAGGAGGATGGTCACCGGCCGATGAAGCCGCCTTAGGGGAAGTGTCCAACCGGCCATGAGGGCGACTGGAAGCTAGGATGGACCGTTGGCTTCCTCGAAGGGGACGATTCCTTGTTCCAAAGGTTCAAACTGAAACAAAAGAGACAAGCCCCACACCTTGGTGTCGGCATGTGGACCAAAGGAGGGTTGCACTGCCTCTTATGTCTACTTTGGGAAGATGCCGACCAACCGTGGGATGGCTGGAGATAAAGTTGATTGATGTTAGAAACGGGAAGAGAGGGAAGAGCTTAGCCGATGGCTTCTTGCCACCATGGCTTAGCCACAGTCAGTGGTCGGAGAGTGCCGAAAAGAGGGAGGTTGGCCGTTGGCTAACCAGGACCTCTGTGGGTGGAGCTTCGGCCAACCAAAGGTAGTTGGAGATAGCATTTGCTGCTGAAAAATCGAAGGATTCAAATCCTCTATTTTGATCCATTAAAAGTAATCTTAACGTATGTCTTAATGGCTAAGATCAGAATGCCCTTCCAATAAATTTATTGGCGCATGTGTCCTCAGTTTCAAGAATTAAAGATAATAATGCAGGAATCTTGATGTTTCAAAAGACTCAAATACCGCTCCACTAAGTCTAAAAGACTCATGCGTCCCTCTAAAACCAAAAATCTGAAAAAGATGCGTTAAGTCCCTTGGCTTGCAAATAACCCTTTTGCCCTTCTAAACCAACAAATGCTATGCATATCCTTTCTTTTATGTCAATGATATGCGGGTCCTTCTTTAAAAAATTTTCAAAATGATGTGCATCTCCTCTTAATGCCAAAATGATGCCTATATCCTCGAAGCTAAATCATATTAAGAATAAACTTAAAATAACTATTTCAAGATAGTTATTTTAGAAATAAATATTTGAGATAAATTATTAGAACCAAATGTAAGAAGAATGGTGCTTAATGTAAGTTTTAAGATGAATTAATTGACTAATTTAATAAGAAAACCTAACCTAAGAAAGTAAAACACACCTAGAATTATCAGATAATGCATGTTCCTATTTTGTCCTTAGGAGGAGACCTTAGGGCCTGGTGAAATAAAACTCATAAATTGATGGGAGAGATTTAAATTAATAGGAACAAATTTGGATATGTGCTGATTAACCCTAAATGATATATTATGTTCAGAAGAGGAAACCTAAGTTGAGATAGTTGATTTCCTTGCATCAGGTAAGTAGTGATTGGCCACTTCTAAAATTTATTATGTTTTTAAATCATAAATATTTATTACCCTGCGATGCCTAATTTATGAATATTACATGCTTCATACTGACCATAATTGCCATGATTATATTTGATATTGATTATTTATTACTAATGAAGAATTAATAAAGATGTTGAACTGATTATGAATAAGATTTAGTGAGAGATGATGGAATTGAATTAAAGATTATAAGCCTGATTATACTAGATGATTTGGATACTTTACCAGTGGCGCTATACGCTGAAAAAATCTATGACTTTAGAGGATATAGTCGATTGATACCCTACTAGTGAGGCTATGCACTGAAAAAACTCATGACCTTAGGGGATATACTCGATTAATACTTTGTATATAGGGATTATATAATAATAATACCCATGACCTTAGGGGCTATACTTTGGTTGATACCTTGCCTGTGGGACTGAAACACTAGCGATATGATTTCGGCATAGCAAGATTAGAGGACATAATACAATGAGAACTAAGATTAAATAACATGATATAATAAAAATTAAGAATGTGATAATTACAAATTATGTGTTTCAACTGATAAATCGTATCTGTTTATAGTTATAATGTTATATTATAAAAGGCTAATCATTACTTACTGAGCTATGAAGCTCATCATATTTTACCTTTTCTTTTTCAGATACTACTTAATAGTTGTGTGGGCATACTACTAGAAGAGTGTTTAAATGTGCAATGAAAATAAAAGAATTTCTATAAATTAGTTGTTGAAACTTAGTATTTTTTTCAAAATAATAGTTTTGTAGCCAATATTTATTTTACCTAAGAATACTTTTTAAATTTATGATTGAAACTCTATATTGCTGATTATGATATCATGTGTAATGCTTTGTGTATTTATAATAAACTCTTTATAAGTATGCGGCAATTATCATAGCTCTCAGTTCGGATCTCGGGTTCAGAGCATGATAGCCTAATCTCATATTTTAGGTGTAAAAATTTTATAGAAAACATGCCACTAGAGTGCAAGAAGATTTAACCATCTAATCACCAACAGAATTTTCACATCACTTGTTTTCTCTTGTTATGAACTTCACCGGTATATAGCTTTGTGTGAGCTTTTTGCTCATTTCTAATAGCTAAGAAGCTATTCATCACAGTCACAACTATCTATGGAATTGTTGGAAGTGGGTGGCACACGAAATGGACTGCATTACCAATATATACACCTAACATATTTTTACCATATATATTATAGCTCTAGGACCTCTACGTAGGTTAGTTCCAGTTTTGGCTAAGGTAACCAACTGCCCTTGCAACCAAATGGGCTCCCAGTGTGGGTCATGCTTGGGATTCACTTTATCATCTACAGTGGAGGCATTCCTTTGCATATATATATATATAGAAACCGAGTCTTCTGAAAGTAGTATATCTGAGATAAAATCAGAACGATACAAGTGGCTACCCACTCTCATCAGAAGTCATACTGAAAGGGGCGACCTCCAGTACCATCAGGCTGGGAGAACAGTGGAACTGGAACTGACCATTTTAGCTGGCATATATTTGTCATCTGCTCAATTAGCTCAACTCTCAAAAATCTTTGAAGGTCTACAGGCATTCTTGCTCCCAAACCTGCCGCCAAAAGCTTCATCAATGCCTTTGTGGAGTCCTTTCCGCAGTAACCCACTTATCAGAGATTGCAAAGTGAGAGAATTTTGTAACACATATACCCACCCATGATTAAAGGTTGATATATAAGCTTTTATTATTATTATTATTATTATTATTATTATTATTTAATCTTTGGATGATGATTGTGACAAAAGGCATCTCTCTTTGAGAGAGGGAGGGGAGAGGGCAATTTCCTTTCAGTAAAGCCAAAAGCATATGGAACTATCAAGGCATGTCAATATCTTATTTATTTAATGCATGTAATGAACAATTAATCTAGGTTTCAAGAATTTAAACCCAAACAAAGGCAAAGCACCGTAGAAATTTTCTCAGTATAGAAAAGAAAAG